>CAKALG010048195.1:0-13584 GCA_916700815.1 Helicolenus hilgendorfi
GATCGCCAGAGCTGGGCGTCACGCTGCACCTGCTGCCTGTCTCATTTCTGCCAGGGGGTATCAGTGGGGTTTATCCAGCTTGATGGAGGTGCAGATGGCCAACAGAACAAAACGCCTCATGTGCCTCTGTTTGCAAAACCACTGAGTCACACAATGTGATTCACAAATGAATGAGTTTGACTTCTTCTGCCAAGGAAAGCATCTAGAAGAAAAAATAGAAGAGGGAAAGCATCTGTTCATCTCATGGACTGACATGAAGTCCTTTATGGTGCCCTTTCCAATAACAAACGTTTTATATCCGCCGATCTAACCCTTGAGTGGCCTTTGAGTCAGCAACCGCTCATTTCACGAGACTCAATTTAAAAAACAATCTTACGGGGGAAGAATTGCCTCAATGTGGTTCTGAAGATAACCATACATCAGATTTTCTTCAAAGGTTAACAATTTATTCTGTGCTTGTTTTTTTGAGACATGAAATATATACAGTATGTGCTAATTCAAGCTGCCCAGCACCCCACTGACAAACTGTTAGCGACTAGCTGGTGAACATCGTGGAGCATTTAGCAGCTAAAGAGTCTGATATTTCCCTCAGGAGATGGTGGAGACCAAAACCAGAGCAAAAAGAGTGAATATTGGATTTACATTTGTCAGGTAACCAGCCATATCAACTCTGTAAGGTGATAATTAGTGCTGTCAAAGATAACTCGATAATATGTTAACGCAAATTCATTTTAACGTTTCTAATTTCTTTATTGCTTTAATGCAATCGAACTTTTGGAGGTTGTAGTGGGCTCAGTTTAAAAATCTAGAGTGAAGATACTGGTATCATATGAAACTAGAAAAACCCAAGGAATCCGTTGGTACCAATACATACTAGCTTGTTGTGAAAGAGGTTAAATAATACTCCAAACAAATTTTGGCGAGGAAAAACTGGCATGGCCATTTTCCAAGGGATCCCTTGACCTCTCACCTCAAGATATGTGAATGAAAATAGGTTCCATGGGTACCCACAAGTCTCCCCTCTACAGACATGCCCACAAGTCATAGTCAAGTCAGCACACTGACACACTGACACACTGACAGCTGTTGTTGCCTGTTGGGCTTGAGTTTGCCATGTTATGGTTTGAACATATTTTTTATGCAATATTTGTCATTTTTTTTGTCTTGTTAATTGATTTATAATAATAAATATATACATACATATGCATAAAGCAAACATATTTGTCCACTCCTGTGTTGATAAGAGTATTAAATACTTGACAAATCTCCCTCTAAAGTCTATTTTGAACAGATAAAGAAATATGCGATTAATAGCAATTGACTATAGACGATCATGCAATTAATCGCGATTAAATATTTTAATCAATTGACAGCCCTAGTGATATATATATATATATATATATGTATATGTATATGTATATGCTCTTAAGTGGGCAAAAAATCCATTATGCAAGACCATGTGGTCAATCAGCACTTTATTTGTCAGTGGCCATCACGTCTACCTTGATCACTGTGCTAACTGTGATGATAGGATTCGCCTCCTCTGTCTGCTGATAAGCACAGTCTCATGATTTTATGTAAATTTTATGCTACATGCGAGACGTCCTTCTCCTCCCTTTGAACAATGCCTGGCTTTGAATGTGATTTGCATGAATTATAAAAGTGCTTAAAACCACGTAGATTCATCTACTTATGCATCCAGAAAGGGATAAAGAGTACACACAATCAGAATGCCACCATGAATGTACATCATTTATGTCAACTTTATGAATAATAATGACTTTATGAATAAAAAGAATAATGATGGACATTTTGGGTTGAAGAGAGGCTGGTATGATGCTTTATTGACTACAATTAAAAGGCAAATTAAGTGTTCAGTGTTGCAGGCAGATGGAGGGTTTGGTTGAATTAAAGCCTTCATCAATTTCTGTGTCAACATAGCTCCCCATTCCAGGTGGTACTATCAATTGCAGCCACTCAAGTTGTTGTACTTGAAGACACGCTCATAAGGCTGAAGAACAACAATTTAGTAATCAAACCTGTTAACAACAGCATGTGTAACATAATTCAGCGGAGCTTGATTAACTGTTATTTGACACATATTATTTTGTTCATACATTCTGTAAATGCAGAACATGTTGAGTTCCAGTTGAGATTTGAAACAAAAGCGACAGATTGAATCTAAATATACCAATAAAAAAAGTAGTCATATGCAATAACACTTTCAGAGCAAAATAGGCAGAGAAATGTCGGTGCCAGATAAACAAAAAGTATCCTCTCTCAGCAAAGTGTTACGTTGCTATGACTACACACCTACAGCTCTTATTTATGAAAGTAATTTCATTTGCAAATGAAACCGACGCCACCGAAGCTAATCTTAAGAGGGTAGACAACAGCTACTCCTGTTCCTGTGGTTTGTGCCATATGTATTTTTATAAGTTTAAAAAAAACAAAAAGTGAAGTAAGCTCTCCAGCTCGTACCTCGCGGGCTGGTTGAAGTGGTTGTTGTAGATGGATTCATGTCAGAAGAGAGTGCATGGGTGGACCTGTGTGTGGGTGAGAGCTTGCCAGGTAGAGAAAGAGATTGCTGTCTGTAGGTGGAGGTTAAATTCTGTGTTTAATGCATGAAGAGTCAGCAAGAGAGCGACAGAGAAAGAGCGAAAGAGGGAGTGAAAGTGAAGGTGAAAGCTGTTCAGCCTTGCCAGAGGATCGGCATGGGGTCCATTAGCATACTTGATCCAGCATGACTCCATTTGGACAAAGGTGATTGTTTTTTTCTTTTCTTTCCTGGCTCTTTTTTTTTCTTGTGCCGAATGTGTTTTGACGAACCATCAAAGTAAAAATAAGAACAAAAATTTGAAGGAAAAATAGCTCAAAGGGTGAAGAGAGATGAGAGGAGAGGTTACGAGGGCAGATGGGACGAGTAGAGCATCAATGAGGAAAGACATGGATGAGATATAAAGGAAAAAATGGACAGCAGGATGTCCTGATGAGGACGGCGGGCATAGAATGGGGTGTAAATCTGGCTTAATGGGGAGAAAGAGGTCCTCAGGTGTCCATAACACACACACACACACACACACACACACACACACACACACACACACACACGTACCATCAGGTGGTAAAGTTAGACCATTGTGTGTCTATGCTCACAGTATGTGGCTGTAAAAGTGCACAAAGCTGGAGGACATATCTGTGGGAGGTGTGTTTTATGCAAAAGAGACAAGGAGGTATTTTATGGGATGGCAGATTAACGAGTCTTAACGAGAGATGTGTGATCATGTGTGTTACTGCTGAGAATAAGAAGTGAATAAAAATGTCTCCTTTCATTTTTTCACCTTGCTTCCAGCTGCAGTGAATGTACAGTGATCTGTTCTCTCACCCTTAAAGGTGCTATTGATATCATTGATAACATTCAACCACTAGATGTCACATCCCCCCTCCACCACCCGTTCCATTGCATTCACTTCACAACAAGCTGTTGCCGGGCACTTACCGTCAATCTCAGCCATTTATCCGTTTTTTTCGACACTAACCGACGACCCGGAGATACCACGTGATACCAACGTCATTATATTATTATTATTACAGGCCTTGTTATTAGTGGGAACCAAATGGCAGATATCTTCCACAGAGATAAACAAAACATTTTTTGGACCCGCCAATATTTCTTAAATGATTAATTCACAATCATAATATTTTTTTTTTTAGGGAAAAGCCATACTTTAATTTGGCTCTGTAGATGCATTATAATATTCATCTACATAACAATGTTATCAACAACACCTTTAAATATGTAAGGAGAAATGAAATATTTTTTCACCCGTCATATCTATAACATTTGTATTATATATATACACTCACCGGCCACTTTATTAGGTACACCTTGCTAGTACCGGGTGGTCTTCTGCTGCTGTAGCCCATCTGCTTCAAGGTCGGCCGTGTTGTGCGTTCAGAGATGGTATTCTGCATACCTTGGTTGTAACGAGTGGTTATTTGAGTTACTGTTGCCTTTCTATCATCTCGAACCACTCTGCCCATTCTCCTCTGACCTCTGACATCAACAAGGCATTTCCGTCCACACAACTGCTGCTCACTGGATATTTTCTTTTTTTCGTGAAAATCCCAGTAGATCAGCAGTTTTTGAAATACTCAGACCAGCCCTTCTGGCACCAACAACCATGCTACCACGTTCAAAGTCACTTACATCCCCTTTCTTCCCCATTCTGATGCTCGGTTTGAACTTCAGCAAGTCGTCCTCACCACGTTTAATGCCTAAATGCATTGAGTTGCTGCCATGTGATTGGCTGATTAGCTATTTGTGCTAACAAGCAATTGAAAAGGTGTACATAATAAAGTGGCCGGTGAGTGTATAGTGTGTTATATGTTAGGACAAGCTTCTGTTTGGGGACCGAAGTCTGGTGTAAGTTGCAGGTTATTGTAAGTCAATGTAATGTCCCCAAAAGTGACATGAGCAAACTTGTGTGTGTGTGTGTGTGTGTGTGTGTTGCACAGCGGTGTCCATTATGCTGATGTGGCCTTTGTTCAGTGTAATCTTTCTGAATCGAAATCCTATAGAGGACGAGGACAGAATTTCAATCAGAGCTCACTAGCTAATTGAAAGAAGAATGATGAGAATATTAATATTATTGTGTCTATTGATTGTATGTTAGGCTAATGCAGAATGTATAGATGGAGCACTTTGAGAGTTTTACTTCACAGGGTGGTGACCCTAATATGAGGAATACTCAACATTATAGGTGATGGTTAATAAGGATGCATTGATCTGGAGCTGTCATGATAGATGGCCTGACTGGACTGTATCCCACTGTGAGGATTTGATGATAATGCGGGTAGTTCGGGGGGGGTTACCTCTATCCTTGTAATGATACAAGGCTGGTTGAAAATCGGCAAAGTCTCCTTTTAACTCCTGACCTTTTTTTTCACCAATAAACGTGAGCACGACTCTCTTTCTCTCTCTCTCTCCTCTTCTTCTTTTTGAGTTGAGTTCTGCCAAAAAATGGCTGAGTCACAGTTGGCGTTCTGCTCTGAAAGTCTATTGTCATCTAGACTCTCTTTTCTCTCTACTGGCTCACTGATTCCTCATTCTCTCTATTTGCTTTTTCATCTTTTGTTTCAGCATTCCTTTCATAACACTGTAGCAGCCTACAGTATGTGAAACAGTGCGAGTGATCAGTGTCATAGGGTCTCATAGGATCATGCAAATTGCAAACAGAAACTGAAAGAGAAAACATCTATAAAAAGTGGAAATGATTTGAGAATAAAGAAATGTATTGTGCGTGGTGGTTTCTTCTAGTCTCCTCTATTCTATTTTTTATTTTTTTTTTGCACACGGCCTTAGTCTCATGCACTCCCTCACCCTCTTACACACAAACAATCTGAACCCTTCCTCTTGTTTGAGAAATTTGCTGTCATGTGCAATCAAAAAAGATGAAGAAAGAAAACATGACCTATTTCCAGTCTTGATTTGAAGGCAGTTTTATGCAAACCTTCATGGATATTTCATAAGGGAAAGGTGCTGTGTGTGTGTGTGTGTGTGTGTGTGTGTGTGTGTGTGTGTGTGTGTGTGTGTGTGTGTGTTGCGGGAAGGATCAAGATTTGAGTGCATGCATGAGTTATGAACCAGTTTGGAGGATACTGAAGATAGTCGCTCAAAAGAAGACCCTGGAAATGTTCCATAAAGAGTCCAAAGGGCCAAAAAAAACATGTGAATTTAAAATGTGATGTGAACTTTTATTATAGGTCTTGTGGTTTGGTTTGTGCCTGAAGGCGGGCAGCGGCAGGACTTTCTCATTTGCGCACTTTTTAATTTAATTTTAAAACAACGAACACAGTGAAAAGGAGAGAAATCTGCTCTCTCAGTCATTGCTACAACACTCATAATATGTCCTACATGAAATGTGCTGATATGGGTGTTTGTTGCATTGGGTGAGAGAAACAATACACAGTGCAGACACTGCACCATAATGGATAACAAGCACATGCTGAACTATCCGGAGTGAAATGAGACAGCCCCGTTGACAGCAGCTGCAGCAAACACACACAGTCTCTCTTCATTCGATGGTTAAAAAAAATAGATTCATTTTCACAAATTCTGCGTCTTTTAGCTTTAGGTAGACATGTAAGCAACAAATAACATAATATTAAGATTATTATTAAGTATATTCTTTAAACAACAATTCTTTAAAGAACCAGCATAACAACAGATATCAGTGCAATCGTCCTCTAACTATCCATAATGTAATCATTTAAATGTAATAAAAGCTCATAATGTAAGAAAACTATGAGCACATAATGTAATAAGATTTTTGTGCATAATGTAATAAGTTATTACATTATGAGAACATTATTACATTATAACTAAGCAAAAGAAAAGGTTGAATAATGTAATAAATTCAGCGCATAGTGTAAAAACTGAGTACTTTCCTTATCTTCTTAAAGCATATAACCCTTCTAGTTTTACATGACACAAGGGGGGTCCTTGTGAAATTAATAATTATGTACATGTTATGCAAATATTTCACATTTCATCTTTGCTTATGTTATAATGTAATATTTTTCCCATGACTCACTACATTATACACAAAACTGTTACATTATGTGCTGATTATTACATTATAAAGCGCTACACGTCCCATCACATTTCCTTTTTTGTATGTCTCTGTGATATCTAGCTGAGCAGATAAACAAACAATAGCACCTTATACTGTGCTGTAAGCTCCGTGAAGGAGAGTAAGGACATTGAATGGTAATTGTGTACAAAAGCTCTATACTGTAATGACATGATCTGCATAATCTGAACATAATCTGCAGATTAATCTATAATTAACATCTGTAGTCGCAGCCCTACTGCTGTGTATATGTGTGGGAGTAAAACAGAAGCAGTAAAAAGCAGACAATATGGACTGGATTTAATTCAAACCTTATACACATTAGAAAGCTAATTAAGAGCAAAAACAGTACAGTGAAACTGAGTGCAATCACTGTAAATTAACCCGAAGCACACACATACGCAGAACAAACTGTCACGCATATAAATAATGTTGACATTTCTCCACTTCATCCCCCCCTGAGACACTTCAGGCAGATAAGCGCAGCAGCTTCAGCTAAGATGCCGACTTTGTGTTCATGGGCTCCATTCAAAGCAGCAGTCCTCGTCTCCACCCAGCCATATTTCCCCGGCCCTCCGGAAAAGCACTGTGCGTGGATGGACTGTGTATGAGTGACATTTCTAGGCCATTAACACCCATTGCCATTCCCGTTCCAGAAATCCAGTGGTGAATTTTATAGAAGTCAATCTAATAACCTGACATTTAAGCCTTCCGTTTTAATGCAAGCCCCCGCAGCTCTGTCCCCATGTAAGAAACAATGGAATATGAAGTAGAGTCTAATAATGTCGAAGAGGGAGAACTGCTCCGTCTTGTCAGGTCCATTCATTCATTAACATTGTAAAGACTTCCTTTCTGAATCCTTTACATGTCGGAGTCAGTTTTGCAGCCAACAGCCACGGACGGCCTCATTACTGCAATGAGAAGAGCTATGTGTGTTATGTAAGACCATGTCAATGAGAAGCTCACTTAGATATGTCACATTTGATTTGGAGTCTGAGGAGTACATTTTATTGGAAGATATTTCTTCTGCCAGACAGAAATCATGCTGAAGGGCCTTCTATAAAACTACAACAGCCAAGGAAGGAGCAGGGTTTATCATTCTGATATAATGCCATTTCAACTCATTTTCATCAAACAAGACACGTCTGAAATACTGATCAACTGTGTGAATGTTCTTTTAGGTCGTTTGTGTCCTGGGCGAAATAATCAAAGGCACCGGTTTCCAAACCATGTTCTCGGGAAGAATGATTCTGATGATCCTGAGTCAGAGGCGGAGACGGCCAGCATCATTTTCTAGGTAAGCCCTTTGTTTATCAATTCTGATGTCCAGTTAATTGAGCCACTGACAAAACTAGACATGTCTCAAAGCACAAATCAAACCAACGCAAACCCTAATGCTGACCCTGAAATGTATAGATTAGGGCTGTCAAAGTTAACGTGATAGCAACACACATTAATGCAAATTCATTTTTGAAACCGCTAATTTCTTTAGCGCATTAACGCAGTCGATCTTTGAGAGGTTGTAGCGGGCTCAGGTTTTAAAGCTACAGTGAAGATACTGGTATCCTATGAAACTAGAAAAACCTAAGGAATCCATTGGTACCAACCACAACATACTAGCATGTTGCAAAAGAGATTAAATAACGCTCCAAACTTGCGCCCAAATTTTGACAAGGAAAGACTGTCACGGCCATTTTCAAAGGGGTGAAAAGTGGGTTCCATGGGTTCCATGGGTACCCACGAGTCTCCCCTTTACAGACATGCCCACTTTATGATAATCACATGCAGTTTGGGGCAAGTCATAGTCAAGTCAGCACACTGACACACTGATAGCTGTTGTTGCCTGTTGGGCTTGAGTTTGCCATGTTAGGATTTGAGCATATTTCTTTATGCTAAATGCAGTACCTGTGAGGGTTTCTGGACAATATCTGTCATTGTTTTGTGTTAATTGATTTACAATAATAAATATATACATACATTTACATAAAGCAAGCATATTTGCCCACTCCCATGTTGATAAGAGTATTAGATACTTGACAAATCTCCATTTAAGGTACATTTTGAACAGATAAAAAAATTAACGATTAATTTGTGATTAATTGTAACTAACTATGGACAATCATGCGATTAATTGTGATTAAGTATTTAAATCGATTGCCAGCCCTAGTATAGATATCGAGCTCTACCACCTGAGCCACAGTCGCCTGTATTTACTAGTTTTCAAAAATGTAGATGATACAGAAAATACAGAATAATTGTTTTATGGCACAACTTGACCCGTCTTCTGTTGCACAAATTGACACGGTTTTGTAGTTTTATATTGATAATGTTGAAAAGAAAGAAGTCCACAACAGTGATGATGATGATGGTGGTCTAGATGTAGAAATTTAACGCAATGGCTTAAATTGCAGTTTTGAGAATCGTCTATTCCTGATCTTGTGGATGTTATAATAAGTTCAACATCCGAAACCAGACTTCAGACAGCTTGATGAACTTTACAAATTCAGAACCTAACTTGCAATTTGCCACACACGCTTACAATGATCAATTATACACAACTCAGCCAGGTGATATAATTTGAAGGCAATTTATCCTGATGAATTTGCAGCGTAAGTGCAAAAACGTGTGTGTGTTTGTGTTTGTGTGTGTGTTGGGGAAGAAGCAGGTGTAGGAGGGAAGGGGAGAGATGGGGTTTCCCTCTCTGTAGTCTGGCTGCAGACCTTTTTGAATAGCCCTGGGTTCAGAGCCTCGTTTGTCATGTGGACAGCTCTGCCTGTGGCTCTGACACTTTGTGTGTGTGTGTGTGTGTGTGTGTGTGTGCGTGTGCGTGTGCGTGCATGTGTGTGTGTTTGAAGAGCCTTTGCATTTCCCTGCACCCAGCGGCATTCTCCGGCGTTCTCTCAATCAGAAGGTTTTGGGGATTTTGTTTGAATAATGCAAGTTATGAAAGATGGGATTCATTCACGGCCAAAAATAGCAAAAGCAGAATGAACCCCCCCTCAGGTGTGACTGCATGTGTGTGTGCGTGTGTGCGTTTGTGATGGTGTTTGTGAAAACCTATTACAGCTGATGGGCCAGAGTGATAGCCTGCTCACAGCTTTAGCGGCTGATGAGTGTGTGTGTGTGTGTGTGTGTTTGCGTGTGTGCATTATACATGGATCCCAATCTACAGTGATAGCCTTGGGTAATTAGAAAAATGCTATCGAGCTATTTGCCTACAAGATGCAATTTGTCAATGTTTCTCCTGTGATCAAAGCACAAATCTCTTTGCATATAAATGTACGGCATTAACATCAATAGACCTGAATGTTTTCTGTGTACCAATAAGCTGTTTGTGTGTACTTGACTCTGTCTGTGTTCTATTATGATCTACTATCTAATGTTTGGTTTCACTATCTCAGTGGGGCTAATCTGTGTGTGTGTGTGTTTGTGTTTGAGTGTGTGATATTCATCAAGTATACCAGCAATTTCCACAGAGTACAGCGTCAACAACGACTATCTGGGGACCAGTCAGCATCCCAATGAAAGATGCACCTGGGTGTTTTTTTCCCAGTCACAGCAGGAAGGCTCCATGTATTTTGTATTTGGTACACAACTGTGTGAACATCACTGTGTGTGTGTGAGCGTCTCACACTGTCATCCTCAAAAGAAATAGATTTCATATTCTCTGTAGCTTACCTGCCTTTACACCCTCTCCCTCGAGATGGATGCCTCTTCATGCTCCCATGACTGCATGTGTGTGTGGGTGTGTGTGTGTGTGTGCTCATGTGTTTGAGGATGAAGGACAGAGCACGAGTGCATGAGGGACAGGGAACAAGACGGGGCGGGAAAGCTGCTGAGATCATTCACATGCTTCATAAGACGACAAGACAAGTGCTGAGAGAACGTACGATTTTCACATTTTCTCCTTCCCTATTTCTTCCTGTGTGTCTCTCTCTCCAGTCTGGTTCTATTTTTAGGCTCCCCGTTGTGTGTTGCGGTTACTATAGTAGTTAAGAACAACAGCATGAACACCTGTAAAAGCTTTCCAACACAGTAGCCCAGCAACAAATCATACCTGTGTAAAACTTCAAATATTTGAAGGTTAGCCTTTCGATCCACTTCCAGGTTGGCAAAGTACCCAGTTTTTCTAAGGTCTGATGCTATAATTCATACATTTTTAATTTCTCCCCTTTAGTCTTAATAGCAAAGAGCAATGAATCAAACAATGACTCACTCATTTATAGCCAGCACTGATCAACTATTTCATCAGCTGAAATCACAAATGTCGCTGGCAGCAGATTACATTAGTGGTCAACACATTCTCACTCCTAACTCGTCAAATACCGCCGTTTGGTCAGTGCCCCTCGGCATCAGAGACCGATTGTATTACTTTTGGATTACTTTGGAAAGGACGGCGTGTCAATTATACGCTCGTTACAAGTTTAGTGTCCTTTCAAAATAAACTTCCGTTTTCACAGGAAGTTAAGTTTCGGCATCACAACCACGTAGTTAGGTTTAGGAAACAGTCGCGGTTGACGTTAACTTCACTGAAGTATGACTCACGTGACTACCGAGTGACTAACTGATCACGTGACTAACGGCTCACGGGACTACATGACAAAGTAAGTCACCGATTACTTATAGTTTCACGCGGGCCATGAACAGTGGTCTCCTGGGTGTAAGTCCTGTGTTTGTTTGACCCATCCACCTCCCCTCCTGCCAACCCTGAGCTGACTCTCACGCTATTAAAACTACGTCACATGCTCTGACCATTGAGTAACGTCACGGGTGGGTTTACATTGGCTTTAGTTGAAAGCCCGGCTTGTTGCTAAACGGTGCCTCTGAACGTTGGTATCCAATTGCACTTACCAAACGGCGATATTTGACGGGTTGGGAGTGAGAATGGGTTGTAGAGGTAGCCAATTAAAAGACTACTGCAGAAAAATCACATTGTACTCAAATAAAGTTGACGACATCAGTGGGTTATTTCTTCAAACAAAGACATCATCCAGCGGTTTTCCCAGGCTGAGCTGTACTGCTTGTGATGACTAAACTGAACGTCCTGTTTAAAATCGGTAGAGTGACCCTTTAAATCTGTAAGTAACTTGCCCAAAAGCCACAATGGACTTTGGCTAGTTAATATGCTCTCTGCTACCCAGTTTCATTACATGGCCAAAGATTTTATTTATGAGAAAAAAAACACTACAGCTCTACAGTTTCAAGATGACTGAGTGAGGAGTCGTGTCTAGTCAAACAATTTACATGATCACATCAAGTGAATTGTAGAAGCGAGAATACAGTTAAACTGTCATGTGTATCATGTTAATAATTTAAGATTATCAACATATTTGGAGTAAGCAACTTTGTAAAAAGATTAGTAGGATACACTTATTTCAATGTATCAGATCAACGTATCCTCATACAACAGTTCGTATGATATCTTATGAAAAGTTATTCCTCATTTTTGTTCAGTTTTTTTTCCTACGAATGTCCAGCAACACGCGACGCGCGTGTCAATTTCCACTACAGTCTTTTCAAAATAAACTTCAGTCTTCACAGGAAACAATTTGGTTAGGTTTAGGCAACAAAACTACTTGGTTAGGTTTAGGTTAAATCTGACTACTGGTTTCACACAGGGTATGAACACCGGTCTCCTAGATAAAAGTCTGGTGTTTTTTGACCCTCTCATCCACCCCAACCTCCTACCTATGCGGCGTTTGTCGCTCTTTATACTTCCTGGTTCACAATAACATGGATTACATAAATGGATTTAGTAGAATATGTACAAATTACAGTGCAATATTTTCATACATATGAACGGTTTATGAGAACAGCCTGATCAGACAATTATTTAATCAACATTTCCGCATTTTTTTCATGTGAACTTCTTCATATCTTTTATTTATATTGTATGGCCAATTTGAATTCAGGACAGACGGACCCTTTTGATCTGGATAGTTACTGCTTGTACTTAATGAGACATCTGTCCCTATCACACAACATCTTGCAGCTGCTACATTTGTACAAATAACACAATTAATATGATTTACCGTTGAGTACAGATGCTTCAAAATACAGCTTGTGGACCCTGTCAGGTACTGATCACTCTGGGCATTTTTTGGGGGGATTTATTCTGACAACATCCTTCACTCCATCATCAACAATCTGCTGTCTAGACAAGTTACATGCAGTCTAAAGAACCCGCTGTGATCTCTGTCATTGTTTGTCATGCACTTGTTTTCTTCGCCTCATTATATTCTGTAGTTTCCTTCTTCTGCTATCGTTGTTTTACCCACCCCCTGCTCTTACTGCTCGATGCCGTCTTGGGTCTGTGGTTCGGCATTTTGACGTTTCGCTCCTGCTGAGAGATTAATTAGCTATCTACCACTGAGACCGGCGTAGGTGCCTCATGGCATCCTTCAGTTTGCCTTGTCATCTCTCTCTCTCTCTCTCACACACACACACACACACACACTTATAATTTTCATTTCCTCCTTTCTTTTTGTCCCTCCAGTCCGAAGTTCTGAATCTGAGATACTGTAGCAGTGACGCCCCTAAACTCCCCATTTCAACCTAAATCTGATTGATTCTGCCTTTTGAATGTGTGGAGAAAACACAATGTGATAGATGTCTACTTGATGCACTTGAGGCAGGCTGTGTTATTGAACAGTTTATCTGTATTCAAACCATGAGCTTGCCTGCGAGGCTTACACGCTGTATGTACAAAGATAGGTCACCAGAGACAAAGCTTAAGCCTTTGATGATAAAAGGATCAATCACTCTGCTAGAGGACACAGTCAAGAAGGTTCAGAAAGATTTGTAGTGTTAATTTACACATTAGAGAAATGTTTGTGCTCAGATTTGTGTCACGTGAGCAAATCAAAAGGGTTTTTCTTTTCACCTTTTTCCCTAAATGGAAAGTAGATGTCAGTCCCTGAGGTTGAAAGCACTTAGCACGCAAAAAAAA
>CAKALG010048197.1:0-14125 GCA_916700815.1 Helicolenus hilgendorfi
CTGTCCCAACTGCCCTCGGGTCGCTGTCCCAACCGCCCTTGGGTCACTGTCCCAACCTTTCTGTCCCAACCGCCCTTGGGAGAGCAAACATGCTTTAGACTCCTGTATTAACCACCAACAAAACTTCAGACAGCTAACACTAGCATCAAATGCCAGGCCAGAAAATAAGCTTTTCAACTGTATGGTTTTCGTATGTGGCATAACTAAAAACAGTATGGTAGAAGAAAAATAACAAAAGAGCCAAAACTATTTCAAAACTGTGAATAAAATATGAGGAATAGGGAATGGGAATCGCAGAGCATTCTGAGGCGCGCCGCCATTTTTGGAGGGTAGACTGTCATTATCTGTCAGTGATAATGACTAGTGCATTCATCATCATCTGTCATCTGTCAATCAATCATCATCAGAAATGTACACAGTATGTGCAAAAGAAATACTCATACAGTATAAAGAGAAGATGACAGAGGCAAAGGGGCAATATATTACAAAACTGAAGTTAATGATATTGATCCTTACGAATTAGGAGGACCTGGACAGTTTGCCACCCATTACAGTCACTGGTGTGTTTTGGCGTTAGTGAACACCTGTCAGCAGTTTAAAATATGTTAATCTTTGTTGGCCGATGTCCAGTTTACAAACGGGTAGGTATATGACATTAAGATCTACAAGCCAAATACCAACTACACAATCATCCGGACAAAGATAAGCTAGCTAATGTTATGCTAACTGAATACTAAGAAAACCTCGGCTAATTCTGCATATTTAATCTAACGCTATCTTGCAAAAGGAAACCCATAACGTTAGCCTTACTTTGTGTCTGACTGTATACTGTATAATACAATTCAGCTTTTGAATCTTAGTCACTGTGCAGTGTTTTGTGTTATCTTTTGACACTTGCAGTAAACAGCCAGCGGATGGCACTCTCACTCTTTATCCTCCATAAATAGCCGACTTGCTGTCGGTGACATCACATTCCCATTACCTATTGTCAGAAGGTCTCCACCTTGAGGTTAAAAGGTAGGAGGGCGTGACTGAGTATGAGCACGGTGAAAGGCATAGTTGCTTTCTAACTTGCTAAAAAGGCTCTGTTCTTCTTAAGTTACGTTTTTTTTTTTTTTTTTAAGATTTGTTGTAGCCTCTTTGAAAATCATTACAACCCACTTCTGGAAACGGGCGTCAGAGGACAGGATGACGCTCTTCCTCACACTGTGTTCCCAACCAGTCCATCTTCCTTTTTTTCACAACAGTAGTTGTTCTATTTTTTGATGACAGCAGTTTGTGTTTGCATCGGGTCAGCATTTTGTTCTACTGCTGGCTGCATGAAGCCAACATTTTCTACCGCTTCAGGCGGAGAACTCCATTGTTTGATCTGCTTCAAAACGACTCAGTCTTCCTCACCCAGAACACTGGAAACAATCCCCAGCCATTGGCTCCCATAAATAGTGGCCTGGCCTACGAGGGATGGCAGATGCATACGCATGAATATTTGACAAAAACTTTCAACAAGAGGAAGATGCAAAAAAATGTCTCTCCTTGCTGCATTTGAATTCTATTTGATGGCCTTTCAAGTGTATTTACGACTTTAGTTCCTGTTAATATCTGACCCCAAACTTACACACAGATGCACTCAAACTCACAAGTATCCTTAACACACACAAGAAAAGAAAAAAAGGTGAATGAATGAACTGGAGGTAGGAGGGGCTAGAGCTGGCACGGGTGACAGACTGGGGATAAAAGAAAAAGGAGGAGGAGGAGGCTTCACAGTAAGTGGTGCTCCTGCACAGAGGAGGTGGGGAACGAGGTCAGGAGAGGGTTAAGTGAGGTAATTGGCACAGGATGCAGGTGCAGGTGTTTTCTCAGCTTCTCAACTTGAAAGCTCAGACACACACACACACACACACACACACTTGACTACAGGCTTGTAAAAGCAAAAGCCTGCCTACGCCAATTAGCTGGCGGTGAAGGTCAGTGAAGGTCAGCGTGTGTTGGGGAGAGATAAGTTTCCCATTAATGGGTGAGTACCTGGACTTGACTGTGTAGGGTCTGACTCACTTTTAGTCACACACACAGAGACTTAGCACACAGCTCAAGAAGGAAGTCACAAATAGAAACATCTTTGAGTAAGTCAGACTATAGTTTTCACTTCAAAATATCAAAAGGAGTGAACCTTTGTTTGGTTTATCTCTGTTTTATAGCTGCCATTACATTTCCTTTGGTCTAACCCAGGATGGAAATACCTTATATTGCTGCACATATATTTGAATGATTTACCTCCACATCCAATTAAAGGAACCACGACGTCGTCACAGACTTTGTGGGGGTAGGAAATAAACATAAAATCTCTTTAAATCCAGTCGAGCCTGGTTGGTTTTTATGTGCTCTTTGCTATGTTCTGCTTGTTCACAGCATTTAATGACATACAGTAAGGAACTTTATTCCAGACTGTGGCCTGATTTTATTAATATTTACCAAAGATTTACGATGTTTTGTGCGCCAATCATCACATCCTGGGTTACTTCAACCAATCTATATTACTAAATGTTCTATCCTTGTTTAAATACCAGAGGGGGGATATGACTATAGTAATCTCTTTTTGTATATTTATATATTTATTTAAATTTTACCTGCAGCCATTTGGTTTAGACATAGGATATATGGCATATTAGGTAGTGTGTAATCCGTCACAAAAATATTAACCAATATTTAATTAAATGACTCCACAACGCAATCATACTGTATTCTGAAGTCAAGCTCAGTGGATCAACATACTTTATCTGCCTCGGCTTCACAACCTTGAACGTGGAATACATCTTTACACCCATACTTTATGTGTCCTTGCATTATTGTATGTTAGGGTCTGTTTCTGTAGTTGGTTTTGATTATATTTTTATGTGGAAGAGGATGACTTTGTAACTTTCTGGGAAGAAGGTTCATGACTTTGGAGTTCAACAGAAATAGAATGATATGGATCGTTGCTCAATTAAATGCTCAATATAGTTGTAAGTTTACTAAAGATATTTGTCGCATAAGTGAAATTGTAACTATTTTCTCATTATACAAATACAGACCTGTACAGATACAAAAGCCTTGTTTAAAACACATTAACTTAACCAGGGATATTTTACGGGGCCTTTTTACCCCCAAAAAAGGCCCTAGTCAGGGGTTAGTACTTTCTGAAAGTACAGATACATTCGGGGTAGATTTTGTAAGGATGACCGTTGCTGATTGTTAAAACACACACAAAGCACTGCTGCTTCAACAGCTTCAACTCGTGTACCGCTTCATTCATTAACAAGGAAGCACTCTAGTATCGATTTAGGACCATTTTAGGCCGAGGAGAGAGCAATCCTCTTTGCTTGATAACATTGAAAGTAAAGTTAGACGTTGGTCTCCTGACTCATTTAAAATAAGACAGAGAAAAAGAGAGAGATCGAATGAGCAAGCTGAGTGCGAGCGGTAGAAGAGAGAGACAGACAGCACGTTTGTGCTGTGAATGAGAGAAAAAAAAGTTACTTTCTGATTGTTTCACGGCGGTTATGTTCTAAAGCACAAATAAATAACCATCAAACACTCAACAGATGATTTACTGTGGAGACAGACGTTTCACTTTCATTTTCCTTTGCTGTATTTCATTCATTACATCCAACGTGCATCAATAAATACTATGCAGCAGTAAATGTTGTCACAGTGAGACAAAATGTTTGTTTTTTTCAACGTGTTTTTTAGATGAAACGTGCAGAGACACTGAAATTGACACTGCAGAGTGAGTTTACCGCTGTGACCACCAACAGCCCTCGTCCCATGTCATGATGCTTCTTCGCATGTCAGCGGACTAATTCGCCTAATCTTTGCAGGTCTTTAGACCGCGGTGGAAACGCAGACAACAGTGGTCTGAAGAAACCTTTTAGTTCCTTGAAAAGTCGTCCCGGAACTAAAATTACTGGGAACTTCCTGGTGGAAACCTTAAGTACCACACAAACACACTCAACCACATCTCTGGCTCAAAACCCTCCTGTTTTCCCACTCCTTCACAAACTTCCTCAATCTTCCACAACCATATTTCCCACCTAATCACACTCATTTCCCACCATTCCTGCTGCTCCCCCTCCATGTTACTTCCTGCCATGTCTCCCTTCATCTCTTTCTCCTGCCCTCCAACGTACCACTAGTTTGCATCAGCTGGTCAGAGAGGAGGGTGAAGAAAGGAAGGAAGAGCATGAATCAATAGGCTCTTTACTCTGCCTTGTGGCAGGGCTAGAAATCAATGACAACGGGAAATTAAGCTGTAGTCATTGAATAAATTGAAGACACTGGAGCATGCAACAAACAGCTCGGCGCAAAAAGAGTAAACCTGGTCAGATTAAAATGTAAAAGGTGTTTGTTAGGCTACGCTCTGGTAATACTTTGAGTGCCCAGAACACTATTTTCTTCTGCACACTGTCTGAGGGGCGATACTAAGGCCTTTGTAATGCTGGTGTCCTGGAATGAAATGATAGCCAGTCTCCAAAGAGGAAAGAGCTGAAAGAATCTAATGTACTTTATAGTAACATGAGGCCATATTTGACAATACAGGTAATATATGGCCGCTAAGAGAGGGATTTGTGCAGAGAAGAAGCTTAGTAAAGAAGACAGCATTGTGTTGGGACTAACCCTTTCTCACCCGTTCAGCCCTGTCTCCTAAACATTACATTCCCAAACAACTAAACTGCATTCTCTGTTTAGAAGGAAACGTTTGTAATGACAGTCGGCGTCCGTCCGGCCGGCTGCAGCAGGTGACGTACTATATCAAGCAACCCATAATGAAAGTTACGTGGTAAAATACTGTGTATGGCCCAATCCCAATGTCCCCCCTAAAGCTTTTAGCCTTGAACCCTCAGGGACTTAACTGACGTCACCTGGTAAATGCTTGAGTGTGAGAGGCTGCAAGTGCTTGAAATGGTATAAATATGAATGGGACAGCACTTTGCAGTGACATATCATGTTACATTGACGACGCCAAAGCATGTTATGTACAATTATGGATTTTTACTTTACATTTTTTTACTGCCTACAATGTCTTCCAGGCAAAAAAACACTGGACTTTCCCCTCGGAGACTGCTGTTCGTGCCCCATGAGAAACTAAAAGTCAACGTCCACTTACGTAGCCGTTTTAAGCTAAACCATGATTGTTTTTTTACTTGGGCTGTCCAAGTTAACGCCACTAATTTCTTTAACGCATTAATGCAATCGATCTTTTGGAGATTGTAGCGGGCACAGTTCTAAAGCTAGAGTGAGTGAGCCAGAGTGAAACCCTAACGAATCCATTAATACCAACCATATCATACCAGCTCATCGCAACGGCTAAATAACGCTCCAAACTTACACCAAGACTGTCATTTCCATTTTCAAAGGGGTCCCTTAACCTCTGACCACAAAATATGTGAGTGAAAATGGGTTCTATGGGTACCCACGAGTCTCTCCTTTACAGACATGCCCACTTTATGATAATCACATGCAGTTTGGGGCAAGTCATAGTCAAGTCAGCACACTGACACACTGACAGCTGTTGTTGCCTGTTGGGCTGCAGTTTGCCATGTTATGATTTGAGCATATTTTTTAAGCTAAATGCAGTACCTGTGAGGGTTTCTGGACAATATTTGTCATTGTTTTGTGTTGTTAATTGATTTACAATAATAAATATATACATACATTTGGATAAAGCAGCATATTTGCCCACGTTCCCATGTTGATAAGAATATTAAATACTTGACAAATCTCCCTTTAAGGTACATTTTGAACAACTAAACATAACCTAGTAGTTTTATTGCCTAAACCTACGGAGTAGTGTTGTTGCGCTTTTTGTTTTGTTGACAACATTAACCAAGTGTTTAATACTGTTTCATACAAATCCGGGAGAAAATGCGCAGCCCCAAAATGTGATTGGTAATGCAGTTTAGTTGTATGTGAACGTCATTTTGTAGGAGATAGGGTTGACTTGTTTTTCTGGCAATTCAGACTCCCCTTTATAAAAAAAAAAAGTGTGTTTATAAAAGAGAAAATAACTCCCTCTGGGATTCTATTAGTATGATGGAGGTGCAGCTTGACATCTCTTCAAGAGCAGAACACGAACATGAAAATAAAAGAAAAACTCGTATTGACGTGTTATGTGTGAAGAACAAAGATACAGGTCAAAGATCTATTCAAACAAGCAAGGAAGCAGGGATTAAAAGTGTGAAATAAAGTTGATTTTGTATTTTACTGAAGCTGTCATGACAGGAAATGGAGCATTAATGATTTGCTGTGGTACTTTCCTTTGCTAATTAAAAGATAACTGTAACCTACTGCAAGGCGTGATTAACAGGACTTTACCCATCCTCTAAAAGTCTGCACCATAATCAATAATTCATTCCAACCCTGGCAGTTTATTCAAATCAGTCAGCCTGGAAAAACAACATAAACAAAAAAAGGGGGAACCAGAGAGAGAGAGAGAGAGACTGAGAGGGAGACGGGGATAGACGGACCAGAATAAGAAAGAGCACAACAGAGAGACAGAAAATGATGAGACAGAAAAAGAGAGAAAGTCAAAGAGAGGGGCTGACAGCATGTTGAGTGAGACAGAAAGAGTTAGAGAGAGGTAAGCTCTGTTATTTCTCTGAGGACCTGTGTGAAGTAGCTCATACTAAGGCCTCTGGCACCACATCACTCCAACCAGCCTAATTGCAGTCCGACGGGAGTGGAAAAGCCTTGTACAGACCCAAAGGATTTCTGCATAAAAACAGCACCAGAAACCGGCAACCTTGTGTTGCGTAACCAAGTCAAACTTGTGTAGTTTCCAGGGTTTTGATCATTTTTTTCTGCCCTGCATCTTTCAAAGTGATACTGGCATTATTTACAGCAGATGGCTGAGGTTATTACAGAATATAATCAACAAAGCTGAATCAGGCACTGCGTCCAGTTACTGCAGATCTTTGAATGGAGGTTAATGCTTATGGAGGGCAGTGGATTTATGGAGGTCATGACAACAGAAAAAGTCTGTGAACTCAAATGACCTCCGTAGAATATATCTATTCTGAATAGTTTACTGCAAATAATCCAAGGCCTTGTGAATATTAGGGGTGTAAGAAAATGTTGACTACTGTGATGTTATGTTTTGTGATACTGTATAGGTTCTCAAAAACGCTATTGATTTTAATTAATAGTTTACATGTAAAGATTAAGTCAATCAATAGATCTCATCTCTCTGATGACTGCATGAAAAAGTAAACTTTTTTTATTCAGATTTTATGCATATGGTGGCGTGTTCTTTATTCGATGACAATTTTCCTAAAGTTAGACTTAAAAAATCACAATACATTGCCTAGTATCGTAACAAAATCGTGATATATTGAATCGTAACCTCTGTATCATGATATGTATGGTATTGCCAGACCCTTACCAATACGCTGCCCTGTGAATATGCCACCAAGATTGTTTAAAACTTGTGAGCCTTACAATCCTTACAGACACAAATTCCCACATCATCACAGATTACCATAATTAGCAGTCAAATTGATGATCACAGTGACGTTGGCTTGCAATTATTATTAGTTTTTATAATTTCATAGCAACAGGAACCAAAACTTCTGCCAAAGTAACAGAAAACTCTGATGTTTTCAATCTGTTGTTCTTGCTGGTAATACAGCCCAGTCACCATTGTATGGTTCTGCATACCACGGATACATTGAACGGGGATGTTTTTACTGTTTTTAACATGAACGTTTTTGTGTTCGGGCAGAGCGTTGTGACGTAGCATAAGTCCACAAATGAGGTGGTGTATGGGTCAAACAAACACAGGAGATCGCTGTTCTTGTCCCGTGTGAGACCAAAAGCAAACGTCCTTACGTAACAAGGTTAACAAAGTCTGCTAAGTCGGCTGTTATTTATTTACACTAGTAACGTTATTATGGCTGTTACATTATATTGTTACATTATTGTTTAAACACAAACCCTGAAGTTTTTTCTAACCTTAACCAAGTAGTTTTGTAGCCTACCCAATCGCTTCACAATGTTAACGAAGTGGTATTGTGCCAGTGGGCTACATCTGGGTTTGAGAAGTGAAGCCAATGCTGAAGTGCCTTACACTTGCGTTCTCTCTAACAGCCAGCAGGGGGCGACTCCTCTGGTTGCAAGAAGAAGTCTGAAGTCTATGAGAAAATGAGCCTACTTCTCACTTTATTTATTACCTCAGTAAACATTATAAACATGAGTTTATGGTCTCAATTGCTAGATTCAAGTCTTCTTCAATACAGCATGATGTTCATTTAGCAAATTATGGTCCCATTTAGAGTCAAATAGACCATAAAGCAGGGGATGCTTAAGGGCGTGACTACCTTGTGATTGACAGGTCGCTACCACAGTGTTTTCAGTTCATGAAGGTTAATTGTAACATTTTGGTCGCCAAAAAATGTTTTATTCATCGATGGACACGGCCCAAAACCATGATGGCGACGGCCAATATGCCAAACTCGAGGCCTCAAAACGGCAGTCCACACACCAATGGGTGACGTCACGGTGACTATGCCCACTTCCTATACACAGTCTATGGTTTCTGCAAGCATGATACAAGACTGATATAAACCATATTTATGAAACTTATTTTTGGTTCTAAAACGTCTTCATTCAATGTATCCCGTGGTGGCAGAAACTTACAGTGCCAACATTTTTTTTCTGGTGACTGGGTTGGGTAATAACAGCAAAAGTCATTTTCTCAACAGTGATGCTAATAATTGGGGAATCCTTCCTGCGTGATGACTCTGGCGTCCCAGAGGGACCGAAGGTTGCCATCTGCAGGAAAAGGATGGGGCTGGCTTTGACACGGGGGTAAAGGGCTGGAGGGTAAGAGTGGAATGGCGAAGATATCACTCCCGTTATTCAATATTCATTACTGTCATCCCCCCACACACAGACATCTGTGACCTGTGGCTACTGGTCGCCAGCCAAGGTCTGTGGGTGTATGCATGTGGCTCATGTGGTTTGATGGATAGCCGGTGTTGGGGTTGGTGTCTGGATGAGTGAGGGTGTCTGAGAGGGGGAGAGGAGGCATGACACACCAGCGTGGATGTGATCATGTGTGCACCGTAAGCTCATTTACAGAATGATGAGCCAATACAGCTTCATCACAACAGTGTTACTCTGTGTCATCAACATCTGTAAGACAGAGGTCAGCATGTTTACCAGCTGGTGTTTTTACTAGGTGTGACATTTTAGAGCGTGTAAGTCTTACTGTAAAAATCATGGAGCAGATGCCTGGCGTTATCTAACATCCATTCTGAGCTTCTCTCCACCCACAGTATGATACGATTTTGAAAAATGCGAGACAGTGGGTGTGAAGAACGGAAGAGAGGAGGGGGTCTGAGTCTGGGCCATGTGGAAGAGAGAATAAACCCTTTGCTAATTTTACACAGTGATGGGGCACAGAACTACACCATCTAAAATTAACATTTATAGTGGTGGAGGTCTCGTTTTTCTTCCTACATGATGGACCTTAAGGCAGTGGAGCTTGAACCTGGTTGCTCTTTTTGGCAAATTGAAAGTAACTACAGTGAAATAAGTGACAGACATCTGACATCGGCTAAGTTTTCATTTTGTTGATACTTCACAACTGCAGTACTCTTGATTCGAAGCCACTAACACCTAAACCTGAGGTTACCTGTTAATGTTTAAAGGTACAGTTTGTAGGATTTGGCGGCATCTAGTGGTGTGGTTGCAGATTGCAACCAACTGAGTACCCCTCCGCTCACTCCTCCCTTTCCAAGACTGAGGTAATGTGAGCCGCCGAGTGCAAAACCATAGTAACGGCGGTCACCTCGCCCAGAGGCCATAATAACACTACTTTAGGAGCAACGGAAGTCAGACGGCGGCTGGCGGTACCACGGTTTTGCACTCGGCGGCTCACGTTTTCACAGTTTCACAAGATGTTAGAGAACTACGGTGGCCTTCAGGTAACGTAAAAACGTGAAAGGCTCGCTCTAGAGCCAGTGTTTGGTTTGTCCGTTCTCTGCTAATGTAGAAACATGGCAGAGCAACATGGGTAACTCCGTGAAGAGGACCCACGTCCTATGTAGATATGAAGGACTCATTCTAAGCTAACGAAAACACAATGATTCTTAGTTTCAGGTGATTATACACTAATGAAAACATAGTTATGAATATTATAATCCATTTCTGCTAATAGATCCCCCGAAATGTTACACACTGTTCCTTTAAGAAAGCTAAAACGTTTTCTCTAGTTCTGCATGTATGACGTGTTTGCACATTTCCAAGATACTTTAGAAACTGTGGTATAACAGGTATTTGTAAAAGTACTTCTAGTACATGTCCTGTACACCTCCGGGTCAGCTGAGGTTATCAATACAGCAGATAGTGGATGAATTCTCATTGTTTTACTGATTCCTCTTAAACTTTCTGCAACTTCTTTCTCAGCAAGAACATTCACCAGTATGCGCTGTACAGTGCATTTACAGCTCTACAGTGGATTCCTTAGGTCTGACACAATACAGATTATTTTAATTAAATCTTTAATAACCACTGTATCTGCTAATTCACTATAGTCTGTCACCAAATATTATTTTTTAAAGTTACGATTTAAGAAATACTGTGCCCTCTACGGTATTTGTAAAGTAAACATGAGGATGTTTTGAATTAAAAATGAACTATCCCTTAAACCCTGTGTGTATATACAATACTGTAATCAGCATTGATTAAACAAATACTGTATATGAATCGGTATTCAGTTATTTTACTTTTTGCACACTATCCATGTGCTTCTAAAAAGTGTTATTTAATGATTTGATTTTCAGTGAATTATTTACAATATTACTACACAGTAATATTGTAAATCTACACAGACAGAATCCAGCTGGCCGGGTTGGAGGCCAGGACCTTTATTCTGTGAGGTTGTGGTGTTGACCATAGACTGTATATAAAGACGGACGACATGACAGCTCACCAATGAGGGCAAAACATCTTGATTGCCCCCTGGTGGCTGGCTGCAGTATGGGTCATAAATCCCGCCCCCTCCATGTTAGCGGATGGGACATGGGCCAAAATAAAAAGTCAAAGTACACATCTAATACATTTTTCCCAAAGATGGTTTCTGTCTTTTTAGATAGTTCTTATCACGCTGATGTATGTTCAAGTGTTAATTTTTCTGAGTGAAGTAGTCGCGGAGGCGGAGGCTCGGGAATTGTACGAGAGAGGAGATGTAACTTTAATTTTCCATAACCGTCACTAGTCTGTGTAATAGATCATGTGTCAATTTAATAAAATGTAGTTATAGAAATATTATGGTTAGTTGTTGTGTCTTTCTAGCCAAACAGCTACCGTGGTCCTAACGTAGCAGCTAGGTGGCTCAAACTAACAAGCTGCGGCCATGCTCGGCTGGTGATTGGTTTTGAACTCCTCTGCTATGTTGGCCTTCTTCATCCAGATCACTGCATTTTCATGGCCACTCATTCTCTTTAATGAAATGTTTCCTTGAATGAAAACAAATCTCTTTGCTTTATCATCTATTCACATGGTCGATTACCTAAAGAAGGTATAAAAGAACACGACAGCGACCTCTAGTGACCGTAGTAATTGTGACAGGATGACAGCATATAGACAGCATGAAACTCCATATGGGATGGAGGTCGGGGACGATGGATGGGACACCAAACACAGAACTTTAACCCAGAAGACCAGAGTTCACATGTGTCACATGTGAAACAATGTGCAGTTGTTTCTAGTTATTTTAACGCAATACACAATTTCCCTAAACTTAACTAAGTGTTATTTTTATGCCTTCCCTAAAGAAGTTGTAATTTTATTGCCTAAACCTAGCTGTTTTTTTTCCCTAAACCTAAAGAAGTTGTAGATTTGTTGCCTAAACCTAAAGAAGCCTTTTTGTTTGTGTTCAAAACATCATGTTTACTCCAATTTTACAATGTGTTAGAACGTATTGCCTTTAAGTTTCTCTTTCACTTTTACAACGTATTAGGCGTAGTAGGCCCCTAATAAACCACATCTATGGTGCTTATAGCGACTGATAACGCCTGTTTAATGGCCTGATAAGTCATATCAGGTGTGAAATTTTACAAATCTTATAAAAAGTGTTGTATTTCCCTTTTACTCAAAATGTAACTTTCTCCATAGCCAGACAATACAACATTCCAGTTTACTGGCATCCAAAATACACAGTTTAGGGCATAGTGGAAGCTCCTCTTTTGTGGCAATGGATAAAGGACTTGAGATTGTAAATAAATATCCTACCATTTTTCTACTGTAATTTCCTCATCAAGATTTGGACACCAAGCAAGCCTTTTATCCTCTGATGATCCATTTGCTGCAGCTACAATAATTCGGTAAAATCGGGAGATTTGGCCACCTGCCTCATGATGGCTTGAGGCAAGTGTTGGCAGACCTAGGGAGTTTTCTGTCTTTGTTATGAAGTTCCTAATTTAGAGGTACTTAAGAAAAGTGCTTTGGATCAATTCCAAACATTTTTTCTCAATCTTCAAAACTTAAAAGACTATCATTATTGTATAAATCTGTGACTTTTTCGCCCACAGCTTAAAGCTCCGGTCTGGTGCTTGGTGTAAAGTTGCTGTTTCACCAGATTGGTGGAATTTGGAATAAAGGGCATTTCTACTGCTATTTATGTAAAAGATCTGAGCACTTCTTACACCCCTTTTTATAGATAGGACTTATTAATAGTATATCAAATTAACATAAATAATAAGTTATTTTTAAAATTGTGTTAAAACATTTTTTTTTCAAACATTGATACATATAAGACATAGATACTTTGGTATGCATTTGGTATATATAATATTGTTTCTGTTCAGCTACATATTAAATTAGATGGCTGTTTTACAAACAAAAATACCACTAAATTAATGATAAAATGTAATAGTGCAAACATAAGCATTCACTTGATTATGTCGTATTAAGTCAAATGTTTTTTCATACAACAGTGTTTAACATCTCATCCACAATAAGGTAGGAAATGAACACAATCATCAGGAAGCATTACTATAAGATGATAACACATTTGTGTAAATACTGCTCATCTACAAGATTGTGTTTGTAAATCAGTGCAAACTGGGTATGGCAGAACAATAATGGACTGCTGTTATACATAATCATTGTTTTTGCCCTATATGTATGCACACACGTATACACATGAATTAGATTTCTTCCAGTAGTGTGTGTGTGTGTGTGTGTGTGTGTGTGTGTGTGTGTGTGTGTGTGTGTGTGTGTGTGTGTGTGTGTGTGTGTGTGTGTGTGTGTATGAGTGTCTGCACACAGTCAGGGAGGGTGCACATTAGAAATGTCTTTCTCTGCAAATTATGGAGGAGGAAGTTAATTTAGTTAGAAGCTAATTAGTATGAATAAAAGATAGCTTGGAGTCCCTCAGGGTGCCACACACTGTCAGGCTTTCCTTCAGACTCTCCCCACCTTTCTCTCAATTTAAATTCAGTTCTGACTGCAGAGGATTATTATTGGCGAGGCAAACTCAGCATATTAGATCTATCTGAGACATAGTAATATAGCGCTACTAATGCTATTGTCAAAATAAAGAGTCAATTATCATCTAAATGCTCTAATGTTTTAAAGGAACACTGTGTAACATTTCAGGGTATCTATTAGCAGAAATGGAATATAATATTCATAACTGTGTTTTCATTAGTGTATAATCACCTGAAACTAAGAATCGTTTTGTTTTGCTTAGAATGAGCCCTTCATATATACAGAGGGAGCAGGTCCTCTTCACGGACTCCGCCATGTTTCTACAGTAGCCCAGAACAGACAAACCAAACTCTGGCTCTAGAGAGAGCATTTCACGATTATGTTACCTGAAAGTCACCGTAGTTCTCTGACTTGCTTGTGAGCTGCAGAGTGCAAAACCTTGGTACCGCCAGCCGCCGTCTGACATCCGTTGCTCCTAAAGTAGTGTTATTATGGTATGGATAGCCTTTGGGCAAGGTGAACAGCGTCCCACGTTTTGCACTCTGCTTTTGCGTTTTTATGTTACCTGAAGGCCACTGTAGTTCTCCAACTTGTGAGACTGCGGTAGGGTGAACGTGAGCCGCAGAGTGTAAAACCGTGGTACCGCCAGCCGCCGTCT
>CAKALG010048199.1:8195-22896 GCA_916700815.1 Helicolenus hilgendorfi
CTCTCGCTGTCTCTGTTTCTCTCTCCATGTAGAGGACCAGTTGGATGATCCTGAAGAGTGAAGTTGATGGAGAGATGGGCCCAGAAGAGCTGGACCCCCGCAAATCGACCTGCAGTCTGCCCACCGACACCTCCGAGCCCAGTGAGTAGTAGCTAATCTCAAGTTCTCAAGATATCGACGGGTAGCCTATAGCTCAAGCATGACATGAGAATGATTTTTTTTTTTATCTTGGCAGATTTCCCCTACAATAAGTCTGCATCCTTACCCGGCTATGGAAGGAATGGCATCTATAAGGTGAGCTGGACAATATTTGTGATTGTTTTGTGTTGTTAATTGATTTCCAATAATAAATATATACAAATATTTGCATAAAGAAACATATTTGCCCACTTCCATGTTGATAAGAGTATTAAATACTAAAAATATGTGATTCATTAGCAATTAAACACAAGTAATCATGGGCAATCATGTGAAAATTGCAATTAAATATTTTAATTGATTGACAGCCCCAGTAATAATACTAGTTTGCTTTCGTTTTCTTTTCCAAATACTGTACGTTTGAGTAATTTGGGGTTTTGTTTACAATCTGTCTGATCGTTTGACCCTTTGGAGCTATTTTTATTTATTTTTTATATATTTATAATTATCAGAACTGATAAAAACACGGGCCAGAGCTATGAATATCAAACCAAACATTGTAATAAACCATAGTTGTTCTTTCAGCCATCTTTTTACCTTATACAAATAGTTGTTTAACACACATTTACACCGAGCTAGAATAACACAATACCCTATAACTCTAGTGAAATCTCAACCAGCCTCAGTGTCTCCTTGTTTCCCGTCCAGTTCTAGTCTGGCACAATAAAGCCTTTGGCATGGCTCGAGCCACAGCAGGGGGTGAGCTTGATTTATGTTTTGGCTGTCTTACCCTCAGAGTAGGGATCTCTGGCACAACATCCCATACCTCCAAGGGTGCACTGAGAAGGGAAACGTCTGAGGAGGTAAAAACTCCAGCAACACTGACCCAAGATGAAGGCCACAAGCCGAGTTGGCACCAACAATAAAGTTATTCTGAATACTACAAAGTGTTGCTGGAGACTTACCCTCATGACTCATAACGGGGAAATGGGGTGTGCCAGTCACCAGACCGAGCACATCAGACTAGATTAGAGGGACCTTTAAATCTTTGGCTGCTCTGTCAGAGAAGACTGAGGTGTTTGGAGGATGCGACGTTGTTGTCTTTGAGACCACGAGGTGGTGCTGTTTCTGTATCCAGATGTGTTACAGTAGTCAAATAGGTCTCCATCTTTACAGGATGTGTTTACTTTCCTCCCCTGCACATCCCCCCCACCCACCCTTTACTAATCAACACAGGAAACCTCAGAGTAAAAGACTATTTAAACGTTTTTGCCGAGTTTCAGATTACACACAGGGGTCAGTCGGTGCCATTCGCTCCACTCAGACGAAGCTCTGGTGTATTATGGGTGGTGGTGGGAGGGGGTGTATTTAGTCTATCATCCACTGATAATGTAATATTGCTGCTCTCCCTGTGTGTTTGTTGATGGATAAGGACAGGCAGACAAAAACAGAGCAGAGGAGGAAATGAGAGGCTCAGCAGCCATGACGGCCGATTCATGTATATTAAACTATTTTTCACTCGCTGACATCACTGGTTAGTGTTGCTGACACGGTGGATAGTTTAGCGTGTCGGGAGAAGAATGAATGAGATTTTTTTCTATTAAATGTGAACATTAACATTATAGGCCTTCTCGCTCATATACAGAATGACATAGTGCTCAATCTCAATTCAAAGTGTGAACGGAAATTAAATCGCACTTAATGGTGTGATGTATTTTTAAGCTACAACATACAGATAGTAATACATTCCATGGTTTGGCTCTGTGACACTGTACTTATCCCATTATGCATGTGTGTGTGTTCCTGTAGACCGCTGAGATGGTGGAGGATGAAATGGACCCAGACTCCCAGAGCTGGGGAGGCATGAGAGGTGAGATGAAAATAAATGACTCTCCTGTTCTTTGTTCAGTTCCTCTTAATGGTTAGTGGTTTGCAAGCTTAGTGATTCATCAGATAAATGCGTAACATGCAAATGACACATACAATACACTCACATTGCACTGCTGAAATCAGCAGGAGGAGATGCTGGCTGTGGTCCAGACCATAAACAGTCAATGAGGATTGCAAAGGATTGCAACCACATATTAAGTATGATGACTTTATCTAAGTATATGTTAACTTATCCTATCATTTGCAATCCCCTTAGACATCTGTATCTGCAATTTTGATTATCAATAATTGTTCAGATAATTATTGAACAAAAGATGATGCAAGTACACTAGATCCAACTTCTCAAATGTCAAGATTAAGGCTGCCAGGAAAAGCTGGCATAGCCGTTTTCAAAGGGGTCCCTTGACCTCTGACCTCAAGATATGTGAATGAAAATGGGTTCTATGGGTACCCACGAGTCTCCCCTTTACAGACATGCTCACTTTATGATAATCACATGCAGTTTTGAGGCAAGTCATAGTCAAGTCAGCACACTGACACACTGACAGCTGTTGTTGCCTGTTGGGCTGCCATGTTATGATTTGAGCATATTTTCTATGCTAAATGCAGTACAGTGAGGGTTTCTGGACAATATCTGTCATTGTTTTGTGTAGTTAATTGATTTCCAATAATAAATATATACATACATTTGCATATCATCAGCATATTTGCCCACTCCCATGTTGATAAGAGTTCGACATTACGTTCAAACATAATAACTGTAGTGCAGCCTTTAGTACCTGTAACCATAAAGTCCTTGTCGACAGATTGGGTAGGATCATCTACTATAGTGCAGTCCTCAGGGGGTTCACATCCTGAAGGCAGAGGCTACTGTATATTGTTGCCGTTGATGATCACCACCATGACCTGTGAGCCCCAGGGTTTGATTCTTGAGCCTCTACACACGATCATTCAAGCAGTATGTGTTCTCTCAAGATAGCAAGCCTTCATCATTGTAACTGTACGTAGGAGTCAAAGTTACTTCTCTAATCTAGTTTTTTAATACAAAAAACATAGTTACTCATCTTTTTGTACTAATGATTCAACTGGGAGAGTTTCACGTCCTTCCAAGTGCTCTAATGTCAGTCATCTAACGCTCTCCATGCAGAAAATGAACGGGTCTTTAAGTTCCAGAAACCTTGAACTCCCGAAATAACTTCACAGCTACAGTATATTGTTGCGATAGGACACAGGGCACGGCTTTCTCTCCAGATAATATCAGCTAAAATCTCAAAGTATAAAATGTAAAAAAAGGCCTGTGTCAGTTTACAGTCCTCTGATTACGCTGTGACCGAGCGTGCAGAGCCCTGCAGCTCTGGCTCCAGATCAGTTACTGGAGGTAACAATGTAGAGCGGTGATGTCATTTTTCCAGCTGCAGAATTATTGGCGTGTGTTTATAAGTGTGTGTGTGTGCAGAGCAACCATTTGTAATTCTTTTGACGCCTTTGAAACCTAATATTTCGGAGGAGATTCGAGTCCACGAGGTGTCATTTCTTTCCAGGCTCTATTATGCTAGTTGTCATAATGGCTCTGCTATTCAAATAAAACTCATTGTTCCACCAGATTAATTCTCTCTTTCTCTCTTTTTTCCCCTCCTCCTCCTCTCTCAGAATACAAGGTAAGATATTCCTCATTTTGTTAATACTTTTACAAAAAAATAATATTCTTGGCAGCTTTGTTTTGGACGTTGGATTATGATTGTTGTTCCCTAATAAATCTCCCGCGATGCTTTCTGTGTGTGTGTTCCAGATCTACCCTTATGAAATCCTGGCAGTGACGCACAGAGTGAAAGTGAAGCTTCCCAGAGAAGTAGACCGCACCAGACTGGAGGTGAGCTCGAATCTTCTTCCCTGCTCTGTGCCGATACTCCCTTCTATCCACAGCTCATTAAAAGACGGAGAAAATGTTCTATTGTGGTTCAAAGAATGACTTAAAATCAAAATTATGCAGTTTGGGTAAAGTAGACAGATTTTTGTGAAGGTGGGTACATGATTGTAAATTTGCTGCTGTTTTTTCTTTTTAAGAATTAGATTGCAATTGTCCATTTATTAATCTTAATTAATCGCAAAATGAATCACACATCTGTTCAAAATGTACCTTAAAGGGAGATTTGTCAAGTATTTATTACTCTTATCAACATGGGAGTTGACAAATAATTTTAAATAGTACAATGATGAATAGATGTGTGTTTTTTATTATGAAGCGGGAACATTTAATGGACATTTTTAGTAAAAGGAACAGACTGTCCTGACATGCTGAGGACTAGCCAGGATTTTAGAAATGCTGACTTCATGTGTTTAAATACTCCACCCACCAGAGAACGTTTTATTGCTACCACATAGATTTATAAAAATGTTGTTTTGTTTATTAAATGTAGTTTAATATGTCATACTTTTTCACATTCATTTTATTTAATTTAAGAATTTATTATTTCTGTACTTATAAGTGTCTTTTAGGGCTGTCAATGGATTAAAATATTTAATCACACATTTTTATCTGTTCAAAATGTACCTTGGAAGGGAGATTTGTCAAGTATTTGATACTCTTATCAGCATGGGAGTGGGCAAATATGCTGCTTTATGCAAACGTATGTATATATTTATTATTGGAAATCAGTTAACAACACAAAACAATGACAGATATTGTCCAGAAACCCTCACAGATACTGCATTTAGCATACAAAGATATGCTCAAAACATAACATGGCAAACTGCAGCCCAACAGGCAACAACAGCTGTCAGTGTGTCAGTGTGCTGACTTGACTATGACTTGCCCCAAACTGCATGTGATTATCATAAAGTGGGCATCATGTCTGTAAAGGGGAGACTCGTGGGTACCCAGAGAACACATTTTCATTCAGTTATCTGGAGGTCAGAGGTCAAGGGACCCCTTTGAAAACGGCTAAAACGGTTTCCTTGACGAAATTTAGCACAAGTTTAGAGCGTTATAACCTCCTTTCTGTCAAGCTAGTATTGCATGGTATTATGACATGGTACCAATGGATTCCTTAAGTTTTGTAGTTTCATATGATACCAGTATCTTCACTCTAGCTTTAAAACTGACCCTGCTACAACCTCCGAAAGATCAAGCTTTTAGTTTCATTTAGGGGAAGCCTTTAATGTCACTGATCCGACAGTGGTGTTCTTTCTGCTCTGTTGCATCAGTATGGGTTTGGTCTTTGGCCTACACAGACTACTGACCTCAGTCACATCCAACACCTTTGGGTGATAAAGCCTGGCTCGCAGTCAGTGAGTGCCCGACCTCGCTGATGCTCTTGTGGTTGAATGGGAGCAAATTAGGTGGAATAGCCTGAAACCAGGGGAGTGAAGATGTTATAGCAGCAGATTAACAGTTCGAATGGTTTCAATAGTGACATCTGGGTGGGGTAGAGTTAGCTGCAAGAACACTCTGTAAATTCAAGCCAAATGAAGTTATTGAAGGTGAATATAATCGACAGCAGTATTGGTTCTACTTTCTGATGTTTTATCACATTACTGGGTCACGCCAAGTTCCATGTCTGGAAATAAAAAGAATTAAGCACAATTGGGCTTAATGTCCCATAATAACTAATTTCCTGCAGCTGTTATTCTTACCCTGCCCGTTTACAGATTCAGAGCTTTCATTAGGTTTCTCCAGCTGAAAACAGGAAGTATTTTAGTTTATAAAGTAGTCTCCAAATAGAATTAAAACCCCATTTAAAAACTTGAAATTGTGGTTTGTCTTGCGGTGCAGCGCTGGCAAAAGGAGGACCTCCTCTCAAAACATTTAAACTCTCAGTAACCCTCATATGAGAACCCCCCGTGAGCCTTCGGAGAGAAATATTCCAACCTCTTTTTTACCCACCACTGTTCCTGATCCTTGACCCCAAAGTGCTACTGGTTTACCCAAACTATTCAGCAGCTAAACCCGTATCAAAACTCAGAGCCCAGACGGAGACACTTCACCATGAGGCAATACAGCCCAAATGGGACATGTTTGACCCTTTACTGCAACTTTAGTGCGCAGTGCAGAGGCAAAACTTAAAGGAATAGTTCAACCGTTTTTGGAAATAGCCTTGTTTGCTTTCTTTCAGCGAGCGAGATGCATATTATTATCAAGTTCTATCTATCTTGTCAGGATGTGGTGATTTCAGCTGTTTTTAATGCATTGTAATGAGCAAATAGCCAAATGTAGGTGTTTTAAATTTAAATATACACTCGTCGATATGTTGTACATATTTTCCATACCCTTGAATTTGACCATTATAATGCCAAATTATTAAAGTTTTTGACAATAAAACGAAACTGCATTCTCAATTACAGTACGTTTCGATATTTTCTCCCGGATTACGGTCGCAGTTTTAACACATGGTTAGTGTTGTAAAATGAAACGAAACAAAAACTACTTGGTTGGGTTTATTAAAACATCATGGTTTGGCAACAGCGGTCTTCCTGTGTTTGTTTGACCAATACATCCATTCCGACCTCCCCTCTATGTGGGCTTCCGCGGACTATGATTAGAAATGTATTTGTGAAACATCAAAAACAAACGTGATACACTTCCCTCAAAACATTATTGACAATGCAGTTTAGTTGTATGGCAACGTAATTCTTAGGAGACCAGGCTGGGCAGACTCCACCCAAGTAGTTCCTATATGTCATCAGAAAGTACGACCTCAGGAGCAGGAACTTGTTGTGCGGCAGAAACTATGGCCCAAACTCTACCAAAACTGTAACCACATTTATGAGGCTGAAGTGCAAGAAATTATTCCAGAGATCCTGTGAAAGTTCCTGAGTCCGAGAAAAGTTGCTCCAGTGGAAGGGGCCACTAGTTGCCCAATTCGAAAGAGATTTTTCATATAGCTCGTATAGGCTATCTTACAATATGGATGCTCCAAAAGGCTAAATCATGCACAGAAGATCACTTGGGGTCAGTAAAGTGCAGCTGTTCATGATCTCTCTTTGGGCGTACACTCAGCATGTTGTACAGCCCGCCACACCCTCATCAGTGATGTCACAAAATGTGCCAAATCCTTGAAAGTTTGAAGCCGTACGAGCAGTGCAGCAGTAGATTTACAACTGACTTATTTAAAGAGTTGATGGGATAGAAAGTTAGCTTCCATCATATAAAGAAAAATTTAAGTTTCTCCATACGAGAGATTGTATTCTCTGTCATTTTACTCTCATGTTATTATCCTGTCAGCATGGCAGGTGAAACATTAAAGGGATCTGGATGTTTTTCTCCACATTCCTCCCTCCGTTGGTTGCTATCGAAACCAGGCGATTGGCTACCACACATACAGCCTGCCTCTAATTTACTATCACTATCATCGGCGCACACCTGCTGTGCAACGGTGCAGCCAAAGTTTTACAATAAAGTGCTTTTGTTCTGGGTCTAAATCAATACCATGCATGTTTTTGTTCCACGCTGTGTTTTGGATAGGAGCTTAGTTTGGATGAACTTCTGAGGCGCAGAATGTGGTGTGCGTTAAAAACTCAACACAGAAGGCGTTATAACTCCTGCTTATGTGGTGAACACAAACACGATCTTAGGGATTGGGTGAATTTCTTCTATGTGACGCCGATCTGAGAGTAAGCTGCTACTGATTTACCAGACAGCAGCTGGCCTGGAGGCAGGAATGAGCTCACTGGTTCAGGTAGAAAGGTTTGGATTGACTGAGCCAGAGAACCACAGTGGATGTTTCATGTGGTGACGCCCAGTGAAAATTCAACAAGACAGAGAGGAGAGTTTTTGGGCTTGATTACTCCAGCATGTAGTAATTGCTGTGATTGAGTGGATTTGACTGTTCTGATATTCTTTTAGGGAACACAGAAATCTGAAGAAGAGATCACATTAGTTGTGTTGTGAGTCAGAAAACAACACCATATAGAGTTTTTCTCTTTGTATCCATTTTGCCTTGACCAAATCTATCCACAACCAGTGTTGGCCACTGTAGCCTACAACTAAGTTACCATGTCTTAAGCACCACCTGTGACCACACCATGGACAAATCACACAGGATTCAGCAAACGTTACAGACATTTTACCACATAGTAGTGTTATTTTAGTGTTAACCCTTTAGCCCTCCTGGAGTTTTAATTCAACAAGTTTTCATACCTAAACAACAAAATCGGCTAGTTGCTTGTCAATACATTCACAACATCCAATGTGAGAATTTTGCTGATCTGGCAACCTCCTCAATGTGGCAGTGTGTTTTTTTAAGTTTATGCAACTGCGGTGCATAACTGGAAAAATGTTTTTTACAAGTCCATCCTGGAATGCACCGATTTCAAACCGTAAATATTAAACATGTTAACTATTTACGATGGGATATCCTGTTGTATGTGTGTGGGGGAACCCAGAAGACAGCCGATGATGCAGTCACATGGGAAAGAACGATAGCCAATGGAGCTCAGAAATGGTGGACCAACTTGTTGATTTGTGGCGACAACATAAGTGTGTATTTAACGTGTCTCCATGACTTCATCCATCCATCCAAGTAGTGCAAAAAGTGACATTACAAATTCTTCCTGCCACAATCAAAGTCAAGTTTGATTGCGAGAATTTTTTTTTAGTGGGGACTCTTGTTGTTCATGAATGAATCTGTTAGTGGTGTGCTGTTTTGTCCAAATCGTTGCTCTCCACACACTGTAAGAACAAAACTGTTAAATTTATCATAACATAACAACATTGTTATGTGTGAGGTCTCTCACATTTTCAAAATCTGTTGTGGGCCAGCCTTTAGTTGAGTTTAGAGAGGGATCACCCTCTTGGTAAAAAGACACCAATGTTGACCCATTGGTAGAAGGCAGTCTCCAGTCTCAAAGTTAGACCAGCCATCCAACCTGAAGACTTTTCATAGTAGTATAAACACTCTATCTTCATCATCAAAACACCAAATGTACAGTATACAGTCGGTCTTTTGCGCTAAATATATTTTTCCTTCTGCTTCTTCCTTCAGAGACACCTATCTCCCGAGGACTTCCATCGGGTTTTCGGCATGACCCTGGAGCAGTTTGACCGCATGGCCCTCTGGAAGAAAAACGACATGAAGAAGAAGGCGCGCCTTTTTTAGACCGAGAAAAAAAAAGAAAGAAAAAAGCATCTCAAACAACAAGCCTCCGTTCTGTGAGGGGGAGGAAGGAAGGAAGCGGAAAAGAAAAAAACCCATTTGAAATATCGATATATATGCATCACCATGATACCCCCCTCCCCTATACTTTCCAGCTGTAAAACGCCAATGCCATCTGGAACATTTTCACGATGTCGAGGCAGCATCTAAAGCTTTTTGTATGCAATGTGGTCCGAATGTTTGACTGAACAAACCTCACAGAAGAGGACGAGGAGCTGCGTTTGCATGGCCTGTGTTGATGCTCCTCGCCTCCCATTGGGGTTTCTGCATCCCACCCCACCGCCGCCCATCTCGACGCTGTCATACACCCTGGCAAAATAATTACTCGCCAATTACAAGCTATACTTCTCGTGCAGGCCTGCCCCTCCAAGTGTCTGTGGTTCTGACTGTTTTATGTGCTCATTCTTCTGCTCTTATCTCACCTTCACCTGCTTATATCTCCATCATCTTATCTGTCTCTATCTGTTTTGCTGCTCTGCCTTTCTCTCTCTCTCTCTCTCGCTGTCTCTCCAGCATTTTTTCTCCCTGCACTGAGTGACTGTTACATTGTCAAGCCGGTTCATTTTTACACTCTGCCATTACTTTAAGGACGGTGAAGAGACTGCGGACTTCTACGCACTCACTGTTTTGAGCATGTCAAGGCCAAAGACGGGAGGATAAGGAACACTCTTTCTTCAAAAGCTCCATATCGTACACTTTTTGTTTCCAATTCACTTTTCTTTTTTTCATCAGAGAAGTTGAGAAAAGGCTGGCCGGGTAGTTTTGATATGCGGTTCCATATCTTTACACAAGCATATCGTAAATCAGCACAGATAGGAGGCTGGATAGGGGCCACAACATGGTGGTGAATTACAGATAGAGGAGTGATGGGTGGGGGGTTTAAGGAGGCGCCCTGCAGAAAACATACAGTTCAGTTTCAGGGTTTCAGGGTGTGCAAAAGGTGTCAAACGTAGGATCGCCCAGAGTAACATGCCCTCACGTCAAAACAGACAATTGAAATTATTTTTATAAGCTATTTTTGACTTCTGGAAAAAAGGATCATTAAAACCAATCATGAGACGCAGCTGAGAGAAAATCATGATTTTTTTTTGTTACCAGAAAAAAAAAAAAAAAAAGCGCCCATGCTGACTTTGTTAAGCTTCACAGACCTGCAGCAGCACTTAAGGCCTAACAAGTGTTAGGGTCTTGCTTGATTTAAAAACTCAATACTCTAAGCTGTGTTATACCGTCTCAGATAGAGATTTAACTCTTTATATGTTTGTTGTTTGAAAGCATTGTCGCGTACAGTTATAAAAAAAAAAAAGCTCCACGTTTAAGCTGAAGTCCGTCAGCTTTGCTCGATGATTTCTAAGCCCATCAGCTCGCCAACTAACATACTGTGAGACGTATGTGAACATTATACTGGACATATACCAGATATATTTGTCTGTGTACAAGCCATGGTGTATAACTCTTCAGGCATGCATGAGGATGAGGAAAAATGGGGTGACCTCAACATCTCAAATTAGAAATGTATGAAAAACATCATCCATGTGGTTTGAGTGATTTATTTTCTGCAGCAAATGAAATGCCCAGGTCAGCTGCTTTACATTATTAGCCTGTGTTATAGGTATTTATTTAATTGCGTTAAGGAAGGGATTTTTATTTTGAAATCTTAAGGCTGTAGTGTTGAATGAATAGCATCGCAAGAGAGAGAAACATATCAAATTTTGAGTTTAATCTGAGTGTCAAAACAAGTTTTTTGCTCCTGTAAGTACAGTAACACACTAACTGTTGTCATAAAGCGTCATGTCCCCCTTTCTAATATTCATCTGCTATTAAAGTGCTTTATCCAAACCACAGAGTCATTATGGATCCGAGTGCTTGAGTTTGTTACGTGAATGTCCAACGCGTTCTCATCCCGACTCGTCATATAGTGACGCTTTGTCAGACCCCCTCGGATTCACACTTTTCTGTCGCAGTGAACACGGGCTGAATGTTAAAGCACGTTTGCTTACTTAAAAATAAGCAAACAAACACTTATGTTCAGGCAATAAAACCACTATAGTTAGGTTTAGGAAAAAAACTACGTTTGGGGTTATAACTACTACGTTTGTAGAGTGAAAATGACACTGAACGTTGTGAACGAACAGCTGGTTGTAACGTGACGCACTGGACACAAACAGCGCCCTCCTGGATGAAAGCTTTGTGTTTTTTGGACCCATCCAATGTGTGTGTCTTTTCGCTGTAAAAGCTACGTCACCACCTCATACCGACGCTAAAGGGTGCCGTGTGCGTTGCGTTATCGAACACCGACGGCCGTGACAAAGCGTCGGTATTTGATGCCCTGGGAATGAGAACGGGCCGGAATGAAAGTACTTCACATAAAGTGTGTAACATACAGTATTGGTGTGGGGATGTTTTTTTTTTAGATGGAGAATTGTGTTGAATGCATGACCTCCTTCAATAATGAGTTCAGGTTAAGCTAGAGAAGAAACACTGAAGAAAAGAAGCTGAATAGAAACACTATGTCTGGGAGGGTTAGTGTCAGATTTATAGAAACATTAACATTTCCTAAAGCTGTAATTGTTATCTGCACCAGCAAATAAGACTTCCCCCAATACTCACTTCATAATGAGCCATAGGTTCCATATAGGTTACACCCAAGAAAGATATGAACAGTCTTGTAAGCAGTCATTTCAAAGTGAGCATGTGCCTACAGTGTGACTGTAGACAAAGTGATGCTACATCAGAGTGTGTGTTTGGGGGGAGGTTACACAAGCAGAGAGACCTTTCATCTCTTTAGGCAAACAGACCTCTGACCAGAGAAAACAACACCGTGGACATCGCTCAGAGCCTGCTGCGTAACATTCACGGTGAGAAACAATATTTATCCCCATCGTTTGCATTTTGTGTTTCCACCGTTGCCTCCAAGGACAGAGTGACGTTTTTTACATCCTGAGAATTTCTATAATTACTTGGCATTCATTATTAATAGCTAAAAAAAAATCCACAGAGCGTCTGATTACAGGTTTAATAGATGATGCTTTGTTATGGCTGAATCTTTCTAAGTTGGCTTTGTGGGAAACACAAAGAAATATCTGATGTCCATCTTGTAATGAAATAAATTCAATTGAGTCTTAATCTGGTTATAAAATGCTGAAATGGCCTACCGGATTGTTATTAAAACAAAAAAAAGAAGATGAATTAAGAACATATGTGAAGATTATCCTTAAAAATGTATTTGTTGTGATTTTCCCAACATGTTCTCTGGATGAAATTGCTTTTTAATCTTACTTTGGTTCTCTTCCATCACATCCTGCTCTCTAATCCTTCAACAAACACATTTTCCTATTAATATTGAATGATTCAACCAATTAAATCCAACAGGAAACCGGAAGCTAAACATCTTATTTAGCTCCAATCACCTTAATGAGCCACATCCCACACAAGACCCGCCTCCTTGTGACGTAGAGCCTATACAATTAGCCGACACAGCTGTCAGTCACTGCTGGGGGTTGTGGACAGGAGCACACCCGCCCTGTCTCTCTCTATTGTCACCAGTCCGAGAGAGGAATATGTATTAAGAACATGGAAAAGGAAAAGGAGAAAAACGACAAAGGTTTGTTGCTTTTAAAACCTCTTTTTATTCCCCAGTAGTCTTCTCTCTGCTTGTTAGCTGTTAGCTGCTCTATGGTGCTGCCTTCAGGGTCCATCCAGAGAGGAGGAGAGAGATGATGGGACAGGATGTTGGCTTCTATATCATGTCCAAAATTAAAAAATATTTAAATATTTTTGCTAAATATTGACATATAATCCCTATGGGGAGCTATGTCTTAAGAAAAAAAGTGGTTTATAGTCAACTTTGTGTACTTTGGTGTTTTTATTAGTCTCATTAACAACCCTACAATAAGATGAGATAAGAGAAGATGAACCTTTATTAATCCCCTGAAGAAATTCAGGTGTCAAAGCAGCAACTTCAGCAAACAATAATAGAGATATAAAAGATACAGAGTGAATGGGTGAACATAGTGTGTGCAGTCTGTCAATAAATAAATGTAATATTTGCATATGTGCAGTCTATAAAGTGGTATATAGGATGTATAGTGTAAAGTATGAGGGTCTATGTGATATGTATCCTTCTGTAATGCTTAATACTAGTTCTTTTTTATGTTATTTTATGATATAGCCTGTGAAAAATTGCTCATAAGCAGTTGACTCAAAAAGGTGTCATTGAGGTGTGTTAGAGTATTAGTGAAGTCAGTGTAAATACAGGAGTTTCAGTGCTGTGGATGGGACTGTGAAGGGGTACAAAGGACCATGTGGTAGGAGAGGAGAGGAGAGGACAGCAGGAGGGAGGAGGAGGAGGGAGGAGTGTGATTAATTGGGTGTGTGAAACCCTGAGCTGGAGACTGGAGGCTGCTCCCATGCAGCATCAGCAGCCCTGCAGGAGGAGGAGGAGGAGGGATGGGGAGCAGCTGGAAGACTGGATCTCCTGTCAACTCCCCATGATGGTGTGACCTCCAGACAAGAGCTCCCAAGGTCTTTATATTGAGAGGATAAAGGCTTATCAATTTAATGATTATGGACATCTTCATTTTGAGGATCATTTTGTTATGGTTTTGCCAAGTCTTTGAAGACTGTGGATGGAGGAGGATGCTCCAGCAGCTCAATGCTGTGGGACAAATCCAATTAGTCAAACACAAAAAGAGCAACCCTACAGAGTAATTAGGCTGGAGCTGTTGATAGGATCAGGAAACAGTAGGACAATGGAAGTGACTTCTGATTAAACATCAGCCAACGTCATTAGCCATCGATTTGCATGCTTATTTAGGCTATAAGCATTTGCCTCTTTTTTTAACTTGCTGCTTTCAAGTTGTTGGAAATTAGGGCTGCAATTAATGATTATTTTCTTTTCTTGATTATATAGTTAATCACTTGGTCCATGAATGGTTTTGTTCGTCTAATGGTTCCAAAACCGAAAAGAATATATAGTTTCAAATAAAAATATAGAAAAATAATCCATTACAATGCTTAATAATCACAATTATTGCCGGTAATTTTCTGTTAATCAACTAATTGATTAATCTACACATGCTGACAAACTTTTTTTTTTATTTTGCACAGCAAAAAAAGACAAACAGAACCTGAGTTAAAGTGTAATATAACGAGCACAAAGTCAAGAATTAATTCTAAAATGATGTATGTGCTTAATGTGTATTGTCTCCTCCTTATTCTGAGCATTATTACTATTCCTCTATTACTATTTCTATTACTACAATTAGAAGATGATATAGTTTGTTTGATTTCCAGCCAAAAGCAGTTGTTCAGTCTCTATTAATGCAAACAGGTTACACCTCTTTCAGATGTAATCATTTGACATATTTCTAATTTATGACTTTTTTATATTAGTGTTGATAACATACCTGAGTTTTTTAACCAATAGCAGTTGCCTTTTTTTAACCTTAGAACCACAGAGAGAATTAAAAGCATGTTTTCCTACAAAACCTTTTTTTTTTTCATTTCACAAAAGAAGCCAAAGT
>CAKALG010048210.1:0-12015 GCA_916700815.1 Helicolenus hilgendorfi
GCTCGAGTCCCGCTGGTTAACCCCCACAACGACTACTTGTGCTACTCCATCTTCACCCTGATGTGCTGCTGCCTGCCGCTTGGGATTGCTGCTCTCATCTACTCCATCTCAGTGAGTCCGATTCACTTGTATTAATATTCTACATGGACATAAACACAAAACAAAACGTCCCCCAACCCAAATCCGAGTTATTTAACTCTGAATATGTTCCGATAGAGAATCCATGCTACAGCTGAACATTTCAAAATACATTAAACTAATAAATATGAATCATACTTCAGGGACCAGTGTGTAACAATTAGGGGGAACTATTGGCAGAAATGGAATATAATTAATTAATTACCTGATAATAAGAATTGTTATGTTTTCGTTACCTTAGAATGAACCCTTTATATGTTTCTACAGTAGCCCAGAAACTAAACTCTGTTAACTTTTCCTGCTTGGGCCAGAGTCGATAACGTTACTCGCTCCCATCGCCGCCGCTCCCTCTCTCTCTCTCTCTTGCTTCACCACTCACTTCCCACACCTCGGTCACCGTTGCTCTCCAACACACTTGACACTTGACTTGACTAGATGCCGCCTGATCCTACACACTGGACCTTTAAGTAAAATAAACTAACAATGTCTCTATTGTTTTAAATGATCTAATCAAAATATAGTGAAACCAGAATGGCACTCGGAGAGCGCAGACCTCAGCCCCGCTCTCCGTGCAGCTTGCGCCATCATCCACGTGTATTTGTGTTTACGTTGAGATCAGCTGTACGTAGCGGAGCATCGTAAAACACTTCATTCAAACTGGACAGAAACAAAATAAAACTCACCTGAACCGTTGTTACTCTTTCCAACAATCACCAAGTGTGTTTTGGTCAAACTCCACTATCACAGAGTTTAATGTGAAAAAACACAGAATCTACAGCTTCCTGTCTCTCTCTCTGAAGGAAAGAGGCCATGCGTCATCAACGCGTCATCAGTTATACTGCGCATGTGTTAAACCCAGAGGTCTTAATGTTCAAACGCATCGCAGACTTTTGGAGTACCGTAAATTCCGGACTATTAAGCGCACCTGAATATAAGCCGCACCAACTAAATTTAAAAAGAAAAAAAAATTGTACATATATAAGCAGCACTTGTCTATAAGCCGCAGGTGTCCACGTTGTAACATGAGATATTTACACAGAAAGATGGTACAAATAAAGTTTTTTTAATTTTTTTAATTATCGAAATGCTTGTTTTCTGAACAATGCCTGTAACACGGCAGTTACACAGCAGTAACACGGCAGTAAAACGACAGTAACGTAACATGGCAATAACACTGCTGGTTTGAAAAATAACCAGCCTACTAGCCGTAGCCCGTTAGCCTACCAGAAAAGCCACTGATCGCTATGTTCATCTTCCTCCTGCGCACTGAAACCATTGAAGTCGTCTTCTTCAGTGTCGGAGTTAAACAGCCTCAGAATGACTTCATCACACACTTTCTCAGTCTCTCTGTCGTTGTCGCTCTCAGTGTCACTTTCGTCTCGAGGTGAATTTGTGCTGTCCAAAACGAGCAGTGCTTTTTAGCTGGGCCGTTAGCCCGTAAAACTCTATAGATTAGCCGCATCATTGTATAAGCCGCAGGGTTCAAAGCGTGGGAAAAAAGTAGCGGCTTATAGTCCGGAATTTACGGTAATCCTCCAAACGGACAAACCAACATTGTAACAGTTAAGCATAACGATTGTGCATTTTGTGATGAAAGCAGCGAATTTGGCACAGATGTAGGTTTATATGTTATGAAAAGATATAGATATCGGGGCACCGCCAATTTGGCCACTGGGGGCCGTGATAGCCATTTTCGCCAAATAGGCACTAAATATTTCAAAATGTTGCCAAACACAGATTTTATGCCTCCTGATTAATTCCAAGATGTGTTCAAGCTGATTAATTAGATGTCAGAAGATCACAGACATGTTTTTTTTCCTCTTTTTATTTTTTAAGGGTACTTTTTTAAAAACTTTTAACTTAAAAAAAAAAATGTGAAAACCAAATAAAAGGAGCTTGGTCACTGTAGGGTCAGATTTCACCCCATTACCTTCATGATAGTAGCGCTGATACTGCAGTCGTAGTGATTAAAGTACTTTGTGTCTCGTGGCAATGAATGTACCGGGTTTGGCTAAGCTCTGCGTTATAACACTGCCTTTAAAAACTTCATAAAGTGCTGTGGCGGTCCTTTGATGCCTCCGCGTCAACGTAGTCGGGGGTATGTAGCGTTCTGCGTGCCCGTCCATCCTTCCGTCCTTTCGTGTGTCACAGTTTGGTTTCCGGAGCAAAACTTGAAAAACAATTTAACTTCACATTTGGTCTGATTGTTGACGGTGTGGTGTAGTTGTGCCTTTTGGGGGTAAGGAGTCCAGGGTGCCCACATTTTTTCGACTTCTATTTCGTTTCCGGAGCAGAACTCGAAAACTATTTGACTAATAGGAGCTTCAAATTTTCACCGTGGACTCAGAGTACAGGTGTTGCAATACAAGCAAGTAATGAAGTTGTTAAAACCTGGAAAGCATCAACAAGACGGACCATATTTGTCTTCTACTGACTTTATCCTGAGGAAGGTGAGCTAATGACGAGCTAGATTGTGCTCAATAGACGAATTCCTTTAGTTCTAAAAGGGCAAAACGTTTGGCCCTACTTTAGTAGGGGGCGGGGCGTTGCCTTGTTTCCGAATAGTTTCTAAAAGACGAGGCCTTAATGCTTCTAAAGCAAAATGTATTTTGTCCAAACAATGTTTGTTTGGCAATGATTTCAATATTTTAGTTACAAAATCAAGGCACAAGAAATTGTATTTTTACTTTATAATATTTTTGTATTGAATGTACATACTTATTTTTTTTTAATCTTATTTACATTGTTATTGATCTTATTTGTTATTATTTAAGTTTTACTTGATCATATTTCATTATCATAATAAAATTACTCCATCTGGAGTCAAAATTATACAGTTTTTTATTGATTTCATACTTTGTACAATGGTAGAATGTGATGATGCACAATGGTAGAATGTGATGATGCACAACGGTAGAATGTGATGATGCACAACGGTAGAATGTGATAATGCACAATGGTAGAATGTGATGATGCACAATGGTAGAATGTGATGACGCACAGTGGTAGAATGTGATAATGCACAACGGTAGAATGTGATAATGCACAACGGTAGAATGTGATAATGCACAACGGTAGAATGTGATGATGCACAGTGGTAGAATGTGATGATGCACGATGGTAGAATGTGATGATGCACTAGAATGTGACGATGCACGATGGTAGAATGTGACGATGCACGATGGTAGAATGTGATGATGCACAATGGTAGAATGTGACGATGCACAACGGTAGAATATGACGATGCACAACGGTAGAATGTGACGATGCACAGTGGTAGAATATGATGATGCACAATGGTAGAATATGATGATGCACAACGGTAGAATGTGATGATGCACAACGGTAAAATGTGATGATGCACAATGGTAGAATGTGACGATGCACAATGGTAGAATGTGACGATGCACAATGGTAGAATGTGATGATGCACAATGGTAGAATGTGATGATGCACAAAGGTAGAATGTGATGATGCACAACGGTAGAATGTGATGAGGCACAATGGTAGAATGTGATGATGCACAATGGTAGAATGTGATGATGCACAGGGTAAAGGTCACGGCCAAAGGCTCCATTGTGTGCCCATAGCCTCCTGTAGTGGATATCAGGAGTATTTTAGAGCTAGATTCTCTTTCAAGAGGTAGAAAACCCATTTGGCACACTTTGGGTGTCCCAGTGTGCCAAGTGGAGAGTCCGCCTGGTCCTATCCCGACTAAAACCTTTGTAGAAGCTATGTGCTTTGTGTTATTTCTTTCTGCTTTGGCTCAGTTGTAGTCGAGGAGTTGCTGAATGAATTCAGTGGCGTCTCTGTGCATGGCATCACTGCTATAACGGTGTTGTCTAATCTAGAAAACATTTTAGGAGAGGATAAAAATGTCGATTTTTCTTTTGGTTCATTGAAGTTTGCTCCGACATGAATCCTCTGAGGTCTTACCTATCCATAGAGACCGAGATCACGCAGTAGACCTGCTAGTTGTGTAGCTTTTCTTGATTTATTTTGGACATGCCTGTCGAGGCAAACCACGCCTTCCAGCGCCCTTTATTTATATATAAATATATGAAAAGTTCACGCTTCTCAGCCAAAGAATCATGAAGTGACGTCTGCCACAGTCAAGGTGAATACGTACAACACCGGTCAATCATTGATAGAGGACACAGCAGAACCCTTGTGTGTGTTTGGGTAGATGAGTGTGTGTTCATGCGAGAGTGCCACGTTTGGGGAAGTGAATGAGAGTTACTGGAAAAGGTGGGAGTCTGTGAGGAAGAGAGGAAGGGAGGGAAGAGGATGTCAGATATGAAATGGAGATTGATTGGTCCTGAATGTTGAATTGGGTGAGAGGTTACACATTGTATATATTACATTGCCTCATGTTGCCCCCTCGCTCTTTGAGATCTTCAGACGTTTGTCTGCCGATGATCAGCGTGACGTTTCCTACGCTCTTGAATTATTACAGTGGGGGCTATTGTATTGCAACACTTTCTTAATACTCGAGAACTACTTCAGTTTCTAGGTAGTATTTCTGTTTTGTGAGTTAACTCAGGAGGTTAATGAGTTTGTTTTTGCACTGCGTCTCATTGAAGCGGTGCAGCGTAAAGGAAAGCCGGCTGATTGTTTCCATGTGGTCGTGAGTACACTCACTGGGAGTCTTACTTGGAAAGTGGACTTTTCTGAAGCTTTAAAGGTGCTGTGAAGTGTCTTTTAAATATGGTCAACGTGTGGGGTGATGAATCTTTAAATATTAACCATCGCACACTGCAAAAAAACATACATCTTACCGAGTCATTTAATGTTTCTTGTCGATGTACTACCCTGTGTTTAGGCCGTGTGTGTGCCAGGCTTAGGCCTCGGCATGCCTTCCTAAGCAGCAGCAGTTGTTAAACTATTTTTAGACTCTAAAGTCCACATTTAGCGTCCGGTATTTACCTCGACGTTTGAAAGCAACACACCAAACAGAGTCCCGGCCACATGTTGTTTCTGAGTCTCTGTCTTCAGATCAGGAACAACATGTTCCTCAGTCTTCTCTCTGCTCTTTATTGATCAATCTCCGGTTACTATGTGCAGAGCAAAGTCCATTAAAGTTCATTTATGGCCAGTGGATCATCTGACTGGTGCCTGTGTCTGCGTCTTTAGAGAGAGAATACTGTGACTGTCTGCTTCCAACGCTGTTACAGTAATGAACAGATACTGTGTGAGATCCAGAGCTGCGAGACGGCGCTGACTCGGCCGGCATGATGCCGAGCAAACTCACTCAGTTACCCCCATGTTGTTTGTGTGTAGCTACTCATCCAGGATGTATGGGATATGGGATTCGGCTCAGTAACAACAGATTGACGCGTCAATACCAGCACATTGTTTTAAACCTAGTACGTATTTCTGAAGAAAGCTGTCATATGTTGATACTAAATGAAATATTCACAACAAAGATTTGTGCATAATTGTGCATATAAATACAACTGTTTGTATTATGGCTGTGAATTGATTAAAATAGTTAATCACGATTAATCACACATTATTTATCTGTTCCAAATGTACCTTAAAGGGAGATTTGCTTTCACAGCATAATCCAGTTTCATGCATTTCTGATACCACTTTATAGACTGCACATATGTACGTATTACATTTATTTATTGACGGACTGTACACACTATGTTCACCCATTCACTCTGTATCTTTTATATCTCTATTTATTGTTTTAATCATTTTTGTATACCTGTACCTCTCCTGTGCTTTGACACCTTATAAGATGAGGTTCATCTTATCTTATCTTATCTTACCTTATCTTACCCAGGTAGTTTCATCCTCTCCATTAACATATTTTATCAACTGTTCCTTATAGTGTTGTCACGATACCAAAATTTTGACTCCGATACGATACCCTGCCTAAATACCTCGACACCGAGGTGATACCACGGCAAAAATCTTAAAACACCAGGAAAAGTAATGAAAAAATATATGATAGAACATGGACCTTTTTTTATGAATTAAAAATCTTTAAAATGTAAAAATGTATTCATTAAAAAATGCGTAACACTTCATTTTACAGGTCGGCAAATTTCATAGTAATTAGGTGATAAATTAGCAGGTGACCTATTTGAAATTTCTTTGGAATTTCTGCCAAATTACTCCAAAATTTACCTCAAAATGTATCCAAAATTACTTTATTATAAACATTATTTAATAATTATATGCTAAAATATCGTATAGTGGTTAAAATAGGCTCCTTAGACTTGACTGCTCTTCATGAGAGGTACAAAACCAAAACTAATAGAATCAATAATTGTGACTTATTGTCTATACAAATGTAACCTAGTAGTTAGTTTTAGAGTTTTTTTAAGAAATTTCAAACCACTTATTTGCTAATTATTATCTATTTATCAGCAGACATGCGAATAAAGCATATCAATTAACTTTATATTCGTTTCCTGGAAATTTATTAAATAAATTACCAACCGTTGGGAAATATAATTATTAAATAATGTTTATAATAAAGTAATTATCAATACGTGTTTAGGTAAATATTGAAGGCAGTAATTCCAAAGAAAATTTGAATAGGTTATTTTTTAATTATTAATTACCATAAAATTTGCAGACCTGTAAAATTAAGTGTTACCAAAAAATGAAATGGTATGCAGTAATCTGATGGCCCCTATACTTACGTGATTTCTTTGATAGTTCATTTTATATTTGCATTTATTTTTGACACATTACTAGATCTTATGATGACGATAGAGACCTTTGCAAGCGTCCACCAGAAGAACAGGTCATGACATCAGTTCCTCTTTCATAACATGGAAGTCAGATATTGGAACACGAGACTAAAATCAAATTATCCTTTCTCAAGAGAACCGTTCCAGTCCTTTTGGACACGCTTTTTGTAAGATTGTAGCTGCATGAATGAACAGAACATGCATGAGTGTCCCGGAGTTATTTTCTCTGAAGCCTGATGTGCCCTCAAACAATAGATTAACTCACTAAAAAGAAAATGAAATGTAAAAGACTAAGTCTAAAATGAAATGTATGCGTTAATGCATCGTGCACATTGTTGTTAGGTTGAAATATATAATGTACTTTGTTATCAAGGTAACCAAAGATGTAGTTTAGTTAAGTAACAGACATAACTAAATTAGGTTTTCCGGTCTGGAACAAGAAGAGAAAGGACACAAAGCTGTGTACATACTGTAAGAACACAGCTGTTATGTACACAGCTGTAATAGTTTCCATGATGCATTACACGCTTCATACTGGCTTTCAGTAGAAGACTGGTAATATCTGATTTATCCCACAGCGCTGAGGAGACGAGGTGGTTGCAGGGTGACTGTAAAAGCTGCTCTGATCGGGGTGATTGATTTATTTAATCAGGAGTAAAAACCACTTAACAGATTAAAAACTCTCCGTCCTGATAGGCTGCAGCACAGTTACACAGTTTCAGACATAAAACACTCCTGGGTTCCTACCAGTAGTGTGTTTTTTGTGGACAAAGGATGTATTCTTTGACGTGTATTCCTGTGAAATCTCAGTTAACGGTATTCAACCCTGCAGGGTTAACAAATCATTTGTTGATGAAGTGTTTCCTGTAAGTCAGACTTGAACTACTGTTGACTTCTGTCTTTGCGGCCTCTTCTGTGCGTCTCCCACTCAAACACATATAAACAGATCCAAGCCAAGAAGTGTGAGGGAACCCTGCAAGAGCGCAAACATCTACCTGCTGCAACCTCAAATGTTTGAATTTCCCGTTCAGACACGGCACTCAAAAAAAAACGTTGGTTGTCGGGAGATGAAAATGACTAACCCACAGGAAGGAAGAGGTGCACTTTGCCAGAATGCTCTATTTTCCTTACGCCATATCCTTCAGGGAAACGGTGTGTCACTGCGTAGAGCCACATCTCAAGAGACGTGGTATGCGGTTCTACTCACAAACACTGACTGTAAAATGATCTATAAATAGCGCGTTAAATAGCATGAACAGTAGCTGTCGCATGGTCACGAGGATCTAATCAGTCCGGCAACGCGGTCAGGGACCCTCCCTGGATTTCCAGGAAACGGCGCCTGTTAGTGGGTAGTTCAATGTGTCCCCATTATTCTATTATGTGGCTACATAATAAGGGAACTGGATGAACAGGAAGGAGATATAAAGACAAATAAAAACAGCTGGAAGAAAGTTGGAAACACTTGGCAGCAGAGAAGACGGAGACAAAGAGGGACAGTCATGTTTTTGTCCGGGTGTGTGTCAAAGTTTACAGCTGGAGGGCCGAACAGAAAAGAAAAGGCAGAGACGGAAACAAGGCGGGAAGTAACAGAGGAGGAGATACGGAGCTGGCTGCTGGTCTCATTTCATCGCTCAGGCATTTCACCCTCGATGGACATGAGGGCAAAACAACCTCTCAGTCGATCCTGTTCTGTCAAACTGTTGGATTAAATTAAAAAAAAAACTTTTTTTAGTAATTTACAAAGCTAGTTATTTTTATATCTAAATGTGCTCAAGAATTCCCATAAATAAAAAAAATTAAAATGCGTAATTTTAATTGAATATCACCACGCCGATCACAACACATCAGGAACGTGTTTTGCCGCTGTTAAATAACTAACGTTCCCTCTGATGCAGTGACACAAAATAGATTTCTTTAAATGAAAAAGAGATGTGCGAAAAGGGTGTAGTGAGGAAATGACCTGAAGACATTAAAATTTGGATTCCTAATCCAGATTAGGCCGTGATTGTCGTATGTGGAGCGTGAATTAACAAGGGGGACCCAAATGCAGAGTGACAGGCAGGAAAGTAGTGTAAAATAAAAGCGAGCTTTAATTATAACAAGCTGAAAAAATCCAAATAACAAAAAGGCAAGAAGGGGAACAAAGTACAAAAGAACAAAACCAGCAAACAACAAGAAACCAAACAGAGGACAAAACCAAAAAAAATCACAAACCAGGGAAACACGAGGAACACCAGGATCAGGGCAGGAGGTAACAGGCAAATGAGGTAGACGAGGCTGGAGAGACAAACGAACCGACGAGGACAGAAGGGAACACACAGGCTTAAATACAAGACAGGATTACACACAGGTGAAACAAATCAGGGCGGGGCAGACAATCAACAAAAAGGCGGGAAAACAAACAAAGGTAGGAAGTAAAACTAGACAAGACACAGGAGGAGTGAATTACAAAATAAAACAGGAATAATATAAAAGAAACCAAATCCAAAATCACATAAACATAACTAATAACAGACAGAACATGACAGTGATGGGTAAGCAGTTTATTTTTTCTCCTTTGTTTTTGTCATGTCATGTTTTTGGGAAGGTGGTCCTCAGATGTAGGCCTTAAAGCTGCAGTAGGCAGAATGTTTAAAATTACATAATAACCTTTCAGCATATTGTAATTCAAGTGTTCTGAGAGAAAACTAGACTTCTGCTCCTCCTCATGGCTCTGTTTTCAGGCTTTAAAAAAATCTAGCCCGTGACGGGAGACTTTGACCAATCACAGATCATTTCATTGAGAGAGAGCGCTCCTATTGGCTGTTCATTCAACAAAGGCAGCTGTCAATCACTCGCCGATCAAACGGTCAAACTAGGCAGCGCTGATCAAATATGAATCAATATTCTGTTACTGTAATGCCTATTTCTCTCCTCAGATGTTCTCAGAAACATCTTGTAGTGTACTGTTTAGCTGTAAAATGAGGAGGTTTGTGCTCCAGCTGGTGGGCGGTGCTTGGTATTTCTTCAACTGATCTCAACATGGGCACAAACTTTCTCATTTTACAGCTAAACAGTAAACTACAAGATGATTCTGAGAACATCTGAGGACAGAAATAGGCATTACAGTAACAGAATATTGATTCATGTTTGATCAGCGCTGCCTAGTTTGACCGGTTTGATCGGAGTTAAGCAAGTGATTGACAGCTGCTCAGAGACGGCAGCTCGGCTCTGATTGGTTGTTGTCCCACCGGTCTGTGAAAACCTTGCAGATGCCGTTTGGAGCACCGGGGGACTGTCAGGATATAGTGACATATTTAATCATATTTACTTTTCTACCCACTGATGTTACAAGTTACAAAAGGTTGATTCTGAGCATGAAGACTTAACTGCACCATCGCGTGCCAGTTCTCTCTTTTGAGGACAATAAGAATAACTCTCTGAGAGTCGAATTCTCCGGAGTGTCCGGACAAGAGACGCTTTTGTCGGGACCCGACATCAGCGCTCCGTTTGTCTCGCTCCAAAGCCACTCCTCACATCTGTGACGGCGTCGTCGTCAAACGGCCCTTTGTTTCCCCACAACATGAGCTCTTCCTCACAGCTTAGCTCTGATTGACAGTGGATGAACATCCAGACGGTAACGTGCAAACATGCAAAATAACATTTCTGCTTTTGAAAGATATTCTTCCTCTACTGCCGAGAACTTCCGCTTTACAACACACCTCACATTATTCCAGTTACATTAACGACCAGTAGACCTGATGTGAAATGTCTGACCAACTGCGAATGATGGAATAACACCACGTCGTGGTCCAGAAGGCAGAACATGAAAAGATGAAAATACATGATTGTTGCACAGTCGTTGTATTTCACCTACATTTCTCCTCTTTACACTAATAAACTTCCCATTTCATGAGAAACTGCACACAGCCGTTTCCCTGCTGACTATCAGAACAAGTCCGATTATCATAACCCTCAGGAATGCGTTGCGTTTCCGCAGCGTTGCACGCCGTTAACGCTGCCAGTTCATGTCCCTGCGGAGGCGGCTACAGTCTGCGTTCCACACACTGAGCTGCAGAAAACAATGCTCCAGGTTTCTTCCCAGTAATCGGGGAGTTGTTCCTGGCCACAGCGCGCTTGGTGGACTCTGTTGGGTCTCTAAACTCTGGTGTACGGTCATGGACCTGCTCTATATATAAAGCGTCTTGAGATAACGTTGTGATTTGACGCTATACAAAAATCAATTGATTTGATTTGATTTGATTTGATTTAAGCACAACGATTGTGCATTTTGTGATAAAAGCAGCGAATTTGGCACAGATGTAGGTTTATACGTTATGAAAAGGTATAGATATCGGGGCCCCGCCAATTTGGCCACAAGGGGGCCGTGATAGCCATTTTCAAAAATAGCCGCCAAATAGGCGCTAAATATTCCAAAATGTTGCAAAACTCAGATTTTATGCCTCCTGATTAATTCCAAGATGTGTTCAAGCTGATTAATTAGATGTCAGAAGATCACAGACATGTTTTTTTTCCTCTTCTTATTTTGTAAGGGTACTTTTTTAAAAACTTTTAACTTAAAACAAAAAATGTGAAAACCAAATAAAAGGAGCATGGTCACTGTAGGGTCAAATTTCACCCCATTACCTTCATGGTAGTAGCGCTGATACTGCAGTCGTAGTGATTAAAGTACTTTGTGTCTCGTGGTAATGAATGTACCGGGTTTGGCTAAGCTCTGTGTTATAACACTGCCTTTAAAAACTTCATAAAGTGCTGTGGCGGTCCTTTGATGCCTCCGCGTCAACGTAGTCAACGTAGTATGTAGCGTTCTGCGTGCCCGTCCATCCTTCCGTCCTTTCGTGTGTCACAGTTTGGTTTCCGGAGCAAAACTTGAAAAACAATTTAACTTCACATTTGGTCTGATTGTTGACGGTGTGGTCTAGTTGTGCCTTTTGGGGGTAAGGAGTCCAGGGTGCCCACATTTTTTCGACTTCTATTTCGTTTCCGGAGCAGAACTCGAAAACTATTTGACTAATAGGAGCTTCAGATTTGCACCGTGGACACAGAGTACAGGTGTTGCAATACAAGCGAGTAATGAAGTTGTTAAAACCTGGAAAGCATCAACAAGACGGACCATATTTGTCTTCTACTGACTTTATCCTGAGGAAGGTGAGCTAATGACGAGCTA
>CAKALG010048211.1:0-16557 GCA_916700815.1 Helicolenus hilgendorfi
TATACTGTGGGGCTGCGCTGCAGAGAGCTGGAACGCACGAGTACACAGAGATAATGGAGGTGGTGGTGGCGGCGGCGGGGCAGTGTAAACCGACGAGGAAAAAATTGCGCTGAGGTTTTACTATAATATTTACCATGACTAGGATGTTGTGACTGCATTGTTAGGAAGGGAAATCACGTCGTGGTGCAGACAGCGACCGCGGTGACACTAAGCAATAATACAAGTTGCCTGAGAGAATCACATCAAATAATATACGCTCTAATAATTGTTCTGGTTATGCAGCTATTTCTAATAAAAAAAACATTTTGCAAGTCTGTGTTATCATAAACCATGTCCCACATATATAAGTCAGTGAACCAAGGGGAACATTGTAGTGGAATAATGCACTTAGTCATCTCTTATGAATAATTATGCAATAAGCACAATGCAAAGTTGTGCACCAGTGGCCACACAGGTCAGCAGGGTTAACCAATACGTACACTATGAGCGTGCGAGGGATCAGAGTTTCCCTCCGTTCTTGATGAATCAGGGAGGATCGTCTCTGTTGCTCATGATCTGATGCTCCGGTAGTAAGCTCTTTCCCCTCCCCTTTCTCCCCGCACGAGCTGAAGCCTCTGATGATGTCCGTACTGCTATTTATACACTTAGCCATGCTCAGCACATTCGCCAGTACCACATAAATAATCAGTGGGTATGAGAGATAGTGTAGCAAGAAGGACGGGTTTGCTTTAACACAGCAACATCCAGGCTTCCTACTCTCACATAGCAATGTACTACGTTCTCAATGTCACAGCTCTGACTCCGTCTCTACCGTCATTTGTCATGATTTATGAGGCAAATGCATCATTAATAGGCTACTACTGAATACATTCATCACCGAATGATTTGTGCATTTCCGTTTTTCTGTGTTTTAACATGCATGCTACAACACAGGCTCTTTATAGTAAATAACAAAGATGTTCATTGTTTGAATATTCTGAAGGAACAAGGTGATACATGCATGCATGCACAGGAGAGCAGCAGAGAAGCAAATGGAGCATGCACTAATAATAGTGCCCAGAGTGTGATCTGACCCTGAAAGTGATTTATTTTCTTTTTGTATAGATCCTACAGACATTAGTGTTGATACTCAAAGCAAGACTTTGCATCGGTAAAATTGATACTTGCCCAATACACTGGAAATGCACTATGAGGTTTTATTTCTGTAAAACTGGGTGCAAATTTGAGCATAATTTGCAAACAAAAGTCCAACAAATTCCATGCAATCTTGGCCTCTCAAGTGAAACTTCACACTCTGGTGTACAGGCTCTCTTCCAGATAGTCTTCCACAGGATTAGATTGAGCGTTTGGATGCCAAAATTGTATAATCCCGCCCATAGTTTATGTTTTATGCTCATGTTTGCACTCAAAAATGGATGAAAAATATACAGTATCATCAGCAGGCAGCGCTGGGATAAGCTTCTGTAATGGCAGATCATGTCAGCTGTGTTCATCCCCTTTAAAAGCAGCAGACTGTTTCCTAATGGGCTGCGAGGAGAATCCAGTCTGGCTTCTCCTTTGAGTAAACTGTTCCTCTGCAGTCGAGGTGCCAAGGCCCAAAGCACAAATAAACAGCACCCTAAATACGATTATACAGCACTGCAAATATTCTTCCAAGGGTACATCATGTCCCTATTTAAATGTATTTTATAGGAGACACTAAATTCTGCATTCTCTCCATGAATATGTAGATGTAGTTATTTACCAAACAATGAAACCTGTGCTGTTAGGTTATAAATATAGTAACTAGCATTGACAATAAAATGTGTTAATTGTTTTTGTCTGTTGCCAAATTCAATATTACATTCATTTGCACATTTTTGCCATTTAAAAATCTTTGATGGAGCTCAGGACATTGTACTTGGAAACCGCGTGCTATGTCACCAACCAGATTCACGACAAAACCTCTGTGTACGCACAATGACAGAAATATGCATTTAAATCTAAATTATTGTGGATTGTGGAACCCTATTTACACATCTGGCCCCTGGTGCAGAAAAGCAAAGAAGTTTGTATCCTTCTTGGTAGAGCCCGGTGACATGTCAGGTGATTAAATTCATTCATGAAGGGACAAACAGTGATTTGAATAATTGTGTTGTTTCACTTTGAAAACATGCAGCACATCCTTTAAATTAGTGACGACAGCTGGAACACATGCATCACTCCCACTCCCACTCAAAGATTAAACATTAATTAAACTGATTAGAATTACACAGGCCTATATTTAATATAATTGCATTAAACTTTGAGTGAACATCTTTAATTTAAGTTTTATGTTTAAGGTTTTTTTGAAAGTTGTTTTTCTTTTATTTTTTAAGTTTAATTTTTTTTTATGAATTTCAGAGGTTCATTTTAATGTATTAGATACAACAAAATTCAAAAGGAGGAAAGTAAACATTCCTGTAAGTTTATTATTTGTGATTTTGGAGATCGTTTGTGTGCCTTCACCAACTAAAGCCTTGAAAAATTCTACTAGCATTTGCTTTTAAATTCAGAGGTGGTCGGAGGATATGAATCCTCAATTTTATGCCAAAATGGGTAACACAATTCTGCACCCCCATGATCTGCATAAACACAACCTCAGCCTTCATGAAGCACCTTTTAAAATATTCTGTCATGTCTCCTTGGCACCGACGGGTCAAGAACAGCTGTTTGGGGAAATCATCGTGCCTTCACCTACCTTGGCGCAATTAAGCTTAACCTGAGCCACAAAACTGAGCCGCATGCACAAAACTTGAACTAGCATTGTGCTGCCTGCATTTACACCTGCATTAAAATAGAGCAGCATGTAGTTTGTTTCTGACAAGGTTTCACTACCTAAAGAAGTAAAAGGAGAAGTCAAGGCTAGGGCTTTGCCGAGCAGCTTCTTTGCTGTCAGAGTGACGTAATGGAAAAACTCGCATTTTAAACCTTGCTACAAACAGGCAGTCATCACACTGATCAAACTAACAATTTAATGTTAGATGTGCCCATTAAGTTAAGAAAAAGACTCAACACAAGTAAGGAAGCCTGATGAGTTATAGCTTATAACACTGTCACGGTTGGAAATGGAAAGTGAAAAGATTTGCTTTTAAGTATGCTGTAGAGGCAAATTTAAAGGCATTTTGAGGATCATTTTAAACCCAAATGTGTCATTTATGGGCCCACAGCTTATTAGCATCTATCTAATGATGTGAACGATGATATACTGTACTGCAATTTTCAAAATATACCAAACACAGCAAACCAAATATGTCCAAATAGCAAATTATCATTAAAAGGGTACACTGAAACAATAACAGATCCCCTTCATATTAAAGCATGAGGGTATGCAAGGCAGTTTGCCTGCAATATAATTTGATTTTAACTTTATTTTCTATCATTGTCAATTTGTGCCATCATAGTGGAGCATATTACAGTTCATGAAAGCCAAACACATTTTAATTTTAGCTCATAAAACCGTGGGGAATTTTATCTAAATCTACAGTAGCTCTTTTAATTCAAATTTAAATTGTAATTACAGTTAGTTTTCTGTTCACTGCTTCAGTTTAAAGTCATTTAAGTGGAATTCATGACATTTTAATTGAGCATAACCCCACTGATCCGTTTTCTCCAGATATACTGGTATTAAGCTAAAGGAATAAGCAAATATACAAACATGGACCGATATACACACATGGCATCCTCATTCAAACGTTGCATGTTCTACATTTATCCAATGACGAATTCAAAACCTTCAACTGATCAATGAAATCTCTGTAAATGGTCAGATTCTAGTCCATGATAAGGTAAGGTAAGATGAGATACGATGAAACTTTAATGAGCACCATGAAGAAACTGGGCTGCTGCTGCAGCAAATATTGATATAATATATAATGAGAACATCCTGAAATATGTTGCGTTCAACACAGAATGCCATTTCCAATATGTTAAGTGCAGGATTTCAAATGCTTGGCAGTGCGAAAAGGGAGCAAAGACAATGCCATTTTCACCATTTAGCAACATCTGAATGTGTAACGTCAACATTGTGCCTGAAGCCACTCGCTTTGAAAAGCGATTGTTTTCATAGCTCTCTCTGACAGTCATGGTTAGCCGGACTTGGACAGCCGTGCTTAGTCACGCCGACAAAGCAGTGTTTCCACAAAACGCCAGAAAAGCCCTGTTATGATCCACAGTTACAGTCTCATTTGAACTCCAAATGTGCAGCGCTCCATTGTTTGTTTAGCCCCTGAGATGTGCTCGAGTGTTAGCTTTGTGTGTCCAGTTATTTACTTCAATGTCTGCAGGCCACATAAATGCCACGACGTCGGGCTGCGACGAATAAAACCCCGCCTGGAATCCTCTTGATGACATTTTATTAGACAGGACAGCATTTCATCAACGGTTTAAATATGTTTTGTCATCATAGTGTCAGTGGATCTACAGCAACATTTATATCACTGCAATGGCTAATAATAGCAACCTGCCAGCTAACACTGCAAACGCTATGATCGGGAAACAACAGTAAGCCTGCAAAACTGTTGTATCCTATCCATTTATGTCAGCGTATTGACATCCTCGCTAATATTGAAAGGGATTACGTGACTTAAGTCTGCATTTTGCATGCCTGAAGAAGTGTTCTACTTGGATGGAAGCTGATCTCGCCGTGCCAGTCAGCTCCGTCTGAATACTGACTTCCTCCTTCGCAGATAATCCCATGAAAAAGACAACTCTTTAACGCCTAACATCCTTAACGCCGCTCTCTCAATTCCATGAATCAGAATTAGCCACCATAGACGCCCAATCCATTTTGTGCCTCACCGTGGACCTTTTCCACACGACACTGAAGATGTGCCATGAACATGAATCAGGTTCAAAGTGATTGGGATAAAAAGGCATCAGTGATAAGGACTGTGCTGGTGAATATGATGGGCATACAAGGCACATGCAGAGCAGGCCCTGTTTGCTGCTGTTACCATATTAAAGCATCTTAAATTATCTCCTCTCTACTGTGTGGATGTGTTATATAATCTAATTTCTTTGCTTTTCATTTATCTATTCATGTTGGACTCAATACAGATGCAGCTCAGGCCTCTCCTGGTCTTCACCGCAAAAAAAAAGCTGCAGATTTCCATTAAGATAAATTTGAAAATGTTCTGATAGAAAGGCCACGTAGCTCACTGTTTACTGCAGGGATTCAAGAAAAGACAATAACCGATTTGTTTTTTGACAGTAATCCTCTTTCTTTGGCACTCTGCGTATATAAACAGACCTCCTGCCACACATTTACGCTGTGCTTTCTTCGCTATTTTCAAGACAGATTTGAACTCCTCCATGTTACATTATGGTTTTGTGGAGAGCAGAAATTACATGTTCTTCCTTTATATTTTAACTCCTCCATAAAATGCAAAGCTGGGTCCAGTTCAGAACAGCTGTGCCTGATAAAGAGGCGGCTAAAGGAGAGGAAAAGAAACACGAGCATGCGTCTGCATGAGTAAATGACATTACTGGCCAAATGCTCTCAGCACCGTCCACCAGATTCTGAGGAGGGGCAGCGAAAGGCAGAGAGGCCACGATGAAATGGGACTGCAGTCAAACAGACTATTTGCTTAGAAATTGCTATGAAACGTCAATCAAAATGTTGGGCCCTTGAGTGCAGGTGGATTCTGCTCGCCTGCACAGAGAGCTTACTTGTGCAAAGAAGAGATAGCCTAAAATATATACAGTATGTTGGTACCACTTTCTATTTCGTCACCCTTTATATATTGGTAATTAATGGGTTTATTAACAGATAATGAATCATTTACCGATGTGCTACATATCAGTATAAGCCTTTATTGAGAACAACTTTTGGTTGTCACAATTCCTTTATTAACTATTCATTAAAGCTTAAGTGTGCAGGATATGGCGACATCTAGTAGTGTGGTTGCAGATTGCAACCAACTACGTACCCCTTCGCTCACTCCTCCCTTTCCAAAACTGCGGTAACTTTAGGCACCGAGTGCAATCGTGGTAACGCCGTTCTCTTCGCTCAAAGGTCATCCTTACCATAATAACTCTACTTTAAGAGCAATGGAAGTCAGACCGCAGCTGGCGGTACCACGGTTTTGCACTCTGCGGCTCACGTTAACGCAGTTTCACAAGCCTGTCGGAGAACTACAGTGGCCTTCAGGTAACGTAAAAACGCTAAAGACGCTCTCTTGAGCCAGTGTTGGGTTTGTCCGTTCTGGGCTACTGTAGAAACATGGCGGAGCAACACGGCGGGCTCATTCTAAGCTAACAAAAACACAATGATTCTTAAATTATACACAAATGAAAACATAGTTATGAATGCTCAATTGTATTTCTGCTAATAGATTCCCCGAAATGTTACACACTGATCCTTTAACATACAACTGCAGAATAGATGGATTCATATAAACAGCCTTTATCAACAACTTGTTAAAATGTTTGATTGCCTTGTGAACTGTTGCTGATGGCTTATAATAAAGTTTTTAAGCCTTTATCAATGATTTTTTTTTTTTTACATTTGTTACAGCAGAAAAGTTTATTACCTTTTATTGACTTACATTTATCAACCTGTCAACCCAAAAATGTCTGTTATTGATGGTACACTAAACCAATCCATCAAGAATGTGTAAATGATTTATCATCCATCGATAAAGCCATTAATTACAACTTCATAAAGACTTTATAATAAAGGGTACTTCATGAGAAGGTCATACCAGTTTATAGCTGATTTCATTACATCAAAAGACATTTTTATGCTTGGAAACAGTAAGAGCAGTAAACTAGTAAACGCAAGTGCACAGAAACAAGTACAAAAAGACCACAATAATTAGAATAAAATACTAAATATACATCAGGGTTAACCATGGTCTGATGGCCCGTGGCCACCAAATATCCCCTGTAGGTGGCCCCCTGCGGCCACCAAGTTTTATTCGGTTGAGAATGAGACTGTCTCAATGAGGTTACAATGTCCGTGTCCTAACCATAAACTGTATATTCGATGCAACGAGAGCGAGTGTCTGAACTTTTATCAGATGCCTGTTTCTATATATTTATTCCTGTCACTCGATTTGAAAGTGCCGCAATGGACAAGGAACAAAGTTGAAATGAGGAGTTATCTTTGGGGATGCGATTATGAGATCTGCATTAATGCTCTCTTGTCGCCTGTGGGAAGCACAGTAAATAATGGAGCGAACAGCTAACGTTAATGGAGGTTGCATCGAGTTACATTATGATGCATTCAATTATATTAGTAAAAATAAGTATTGAGTGAGGGTAAATTATGATGTTATCATGATGTGTTCAAATGTTATTCATGTAAAATGTAGTTTTTGTAGAGAAACTTGAATTAATCCAGTTGTTTGAAGGAGATGTTTTCACAGCAATATAAAATAGATAATAGAGAGATAATTATGACCTGTTTAACTTCCTAACACTAGCTCTAAGCAGCTTATAATACATTATTAAAACTACTAATGCCAATCAAATCAAATCAAATATTTAAATAAAAATACATTCATCTATTTCTTAATAATTTGAATTGTGTTTTTATGAGAAAAAGATTGACTGACTCTTTTGTAGTGTGTGCACTAAGAGACTGGGAGAGAACAAAGGACTTTTCAATTTAAATAGGTAATTACATATCTCCATTCTGTTAATATCACAGTTAAGAAGACTGTGTTAAGTTGCGTTGAATCACCTTTTCTCTATTGTTTTTCGCACATGTTTACATTTGGGTTTACATTTGGGCAACCAAAAATGTACTGGCCACTAAATTTAGGGGCTTGGTGGCCGTAGGGTAGCAGTGTTTGAACATATTAGCGTCTATCTCTGCATTTTACATATATTTTTATAAATATCTAACAAAGGGTTTAAGTTCATGTGAAGATGCATAAAACAACATGCCAAAGAGACTGGTCCACCACCAATTACAGCTTTAAATACAGGATAAAAATCCCATGAAATAAAGTGTAAAGGATTAAAAGGATCTTAAAAGTTGGTTTGATTTTAAAATATCCAAATTGACCCCTTTAAATATGACCACTCTACTGCATTACATCTAGATAATGTATTCCATACAACCTTGTGATGAAGGACTAATGGTAAGCCATGATTGAACTGTGCGTTCTCTTTGCTTAATCGAAAGACACTCCTACCTGCATTTTAAATAATAGAGGCATCTTAACGTCTTTCTATAGAGTGCTCTACTTTGAACCCTTCTCAAAACAGCTTGTGTCTCCATGTTAAATGCATCCTGTATGTAGTATTACCATATACTGTAATGTACATACTGTGCCCTTTTAATAGCAAATTTCCCCGATTTCCTACCGCGTCGCAAAATAAAATAAGACTGACGTAACCTTGCAATGAATGGATTATCTCTCAATTTAGCTGCACTGTTGACATCTTTAGTGCAGGTTCTTGCACCATTTCATTATTTTTATTCAAATTTGATGTTAGCATAAGGGAATGATGACTAAAATGAAATGCCAAATAGAGTTTGAATGTATTTCTTCAGTCAAACCAACTCCAGTCAAACTTTTATTACACTCTACAGACGCAGAATATTAAAACATCCATATTCGTATGGAGTGCAGTGTATGAATCAATTTAAATCACAATTAAACAAAATTACAAATCCTAGCTCCTTCTTAGGACAAAAAAACACATCTTTAAGACTCATGAAAGACCCTGCGGCACATTCATATAAATGAGGTCAAATGTGGTTAGTAACAGTTCATTGCATGCCCACATTAATCGCCAACAACCATATGCTTTTCTGCACATTTTAGTTATATAAATCCAAACTAAACGGCCTTGTATCATGCTGTCTTTGACCACTGAGAACAGGAGAAAGGAAAAAAAAGATTGTTGATTGTTAATGGCTCTGGGAGCAATGAGAGACAGGGCAATGAAACGGCTTTCTAATGTGTCTACGTTGCACCATGAGAATCAAGCAGAGAAGAGTGAAAGGGGTTTTGTTCCGCCAAGGTCAATTGTTCCGCGTTGATTTTATAATGAAGTGGAAAAGAGCTTGATAATAAACTTGCTTAATAGCCTTGTTTGAAAGTTAGTGGTGAGTACAACAATAATAACTGAGAACGTATTGTGTTTTAGTGTAGGCGTGGAGTAAACCTATTTCATCTTTATTGCCAAAATAAGTAATAGCTATACAAAGCATTGTTTGCTGCACAGACTGTTTGAGGCAGTGTTAGGTTTCATTGCATGTGACAGCATCCATTATTTATGACAGCATCTATGTATTCTAACAGACACATTAATTAACATGGTTTGTCAGTTGTTTTTTTACGTTACTGGAAGCATCTTGACCGGGCCGGGCAGCAAACAAGAAATGCATACACAAGCTATTTACCATTCATTTATCATCATTTACATTTAGGTTGGGGAGAGGAAATCTAATTATGTAACCCAAGCCATGGTTTATCCCTTATGGGAATAACCAGTGAAATAAGACTCACCCGGCAGAGTTTAAAGCTAGATTTCAGATTGGTGTCACTGGAGTTAATCCCATTATAGGGGCAAATAGGAGCCAGGGTGAAAGAACGGATATGTATACAGAGAAAATAGGATCAGTGCAGAGATTCAGCCAACCAAGCTATGTAGGGGTGAACTCATGGTTTAATGGATTAAACCCAGTCAAGCCGTGATGATTAACCTGACCCCCTTGTTGGAGAGTTGCCCCCTTTACACCTCAAAGCTTGGGAAATATGCGTCTGTTCTCGATCCAGCTCACGGGGGGCTTGGGGTTTTTGAATCCAAACTGTCCAGCAATCGTGGCCACCAGACAAGGGCCCTTGCACACCCCGCAGATCCATCTGTGAAAGGCAGATGACGGGGGAGTTTGACTCGTACAACACACCACGACATGACTCACAGATGGGAGCCAGCTCAGGCAGGATTTGTCACCATAATGGGAACGGTGTCTGTATATGTGTACTGCATGCATGCGCGTGTGCTCGTGTGCATGTGCACGTCTTGTGAGGGTGTCTGTGAGCACGTAAATATATGAGTGGTGAGACTGTGGTGTTGACTTTCAGCGGAAAGGGGGTGGGTGGAGGAGAGGCGCTTTGACAAGTGTGTGATGCATGCTCCTGTGACGGCAGCAGCCATCAGAGAGCAGTGGGCTGTCAGAGACCGATAACCCAGACAGGAGGAGTTTGCCACGACCCCTGTCACTGGGCCTAATCCACAGTTCAGAAAAGCCCTCGATACATAGCCTTTAAATGTACACTGGGGTATCATACTGGCTTTTGGGATTTTTTTTAAAGCACACTGAAAGCCTAGAGCCAACATAAATATACACACCACAGGTTGTACGTTGAACAAATGTCGACTGTAGATTAGAGTAAAGTGTAGATACTGATTTCATAAGTTAATTGAAAGCATATATTGTTCTGCTAGGGGTTAGAGCCAAGGGGTGGGAAAAAAAAATCAATACAGCATAGTATCGCAATACTTTGTGTGACAATATTGTATTGATATACGGACGTCAAGTATCAGTCTTTTATTATATAAACCTTATTAACCTCTTAATAATCCAGCGCTGTTCTGTCTTTCAGAGGTTGTAGCGGGCTCAGTCTTAAAGCTAGAGTGAAGATAATGGTATCATATGAAACTAAAAACCTAAGGAATCCATCGTTACCAACCATGTCATGTTAGCTTGTCAGGAAGAATGCTAAATAATTCTCAAAAACGCTATATTCTGGCATGGAAAAATTGGCACGGACATTTTCAAAGGCGTCCATTGACCTCTCACCTCAAGATATGTAGATGAAAACTCTGAGATGAACGGAGTGAAAACTGTACCTTATTAGATCAAACAGATGTTGACAAACTGCACAGTTTGCAGTTTAAAAAAAAGGTAAGAAATCACAATATATCTCATCATAATACTCAGCATATCATAAAATGTTTAAAATCGCAATAAAATCGTATTGTGACTTAAGTATCGTGATAATATCGTATCGTGTGGCCTCTGGTGATTCCCACTAATATTACAGCCTCTTTCTTTATATTCAAATGTTCTGTTCTAACATAGTGTTTAGTTTGCAAGCTCTACAGCAGCTGCTGTCCCCCACTATCTGCACAAATAAGACAAACAAACAAATCAATTTTTCAGCTAGCATTCCTTATCAAGTTGAAGCAGCTCAAGTGATTATACCTCATTTCCACTTTCAATTTAGCATTTATTAGGTACAATATGGAAAACAGATGGACTTTGTTTTGGAAGCGTTGGGTTGTAGTGCTAAAAATGTCCATCCTACCATGACAACTGATGCTAATAACTAGTGAGCGAGAACGGGCCTAATCTAATCTGTCAGTCTCCTCCGTCCAACATCTGCACAGGTGTATAAAGAATTTATTTGTTTTCTGTTTCATGAAAGTCCATTCTTCCATTTCGCATCATCCTTCTCACATTCACAACCCATTACACAAACAGCTAACTTATCTATATTTAAAATGTGATCGAGGTAAAGTAGTTTAGTGATGGTTACAAGCTTGTGAGCTGCGAGATGTGATGTTGTAGCAATGCTGTTGCTGGAAAGGTTTAAAAGTTACTACATATGCAGTACTGCAAATCCTACCAGACAAAAGCAACAAACAATATTATAATATTCAAGTTTTGGCTTTGCATTGTGTACGTGACTTTGTTCAGGTCAATGTCCTCAGCCGTTTCACTCTCAATGAAGGAGAAAGAGACGGCTTCCCTCTTCATTGACTTACTCCTCCAGAGACACCATGCACTTATAGTCAAGTAAAAGAACGCTTCGATGCTTTCAGTCGACTCAAAAAGAGCTCTGCTTTCACACTGCTCATGGGAATAGACAGGTAAAACAGTTATATTATCAGGCTCAGCCCCTAAAAACAAGGAAAGCAATCTTGGATAGCTCAACATTGTGATCTGTAAATAAGTTTGTGTATATTGTTGGATCCTTCAAGTTCAATACAACCTTGTCGCAGGGGAATCTTGATGTTAAGATCTGTGATCTACAGTTGTTTGAGGAAACGGCCAATCCTCTCGATGCAGCGCGATCTCCTATCTTCTTTCCATCTTCAACGTAGATTGTTATTATCAAGAAACCCCTTCAGCTGCTTGCGTCTTTCTCTGTTGATTCTGAGCACAGTCCTGCACCTTCTATCTTCTTTTTAGGTGTGGTCCAAGCCGATAGAAGAGTCCGGTCTTTCGCCGGTTATTGTGTAGGAAGGAAGAACCCAAAATGTGCATTTTTCATTTGTTTTACCACCCTCTCTCTCTCTTTCAAAATGGAGTCTGTCGGATGTCTGTTGAACAGTATTGCTCAATAGTCCAGTGCAGGTCACGTTCCTTCCGATTATGAGTTTCATTGTTGCTCAATCGGAGGCTCCCTTCCTCTATCATAACTTGTCACAAGACATGAAGCCTAGGGGTTTACATTTCTAAAACTTTCCAGGGTTACACAAACATGGTCATAAATCACTCCTGTCATTCACATACTAGAAACCTGATGTTGTTCACAACAGACACTAAATCACGGTCAGAGATCATATTTAATCACATTGATTGGTGGTTACATACTCTGTGCTTGTAAGAGTCTTCTGCTGTTCACTTGTAATGACGTTTATGTGCCTGAGGCGCTTGGTGAGGACAGTTGTATGATCCCATGGGGGTGTTCTCGTGGTCTAGGGGACCCACGACGGTGTCTGGGCGGTCAAGGGATCTCACCATTACTTGACAATATAGATATATTTTTTAATATGCTGGAATATTGCATTATGATTGAGAGTAGTTAATGTGTTATATGACTTCTAAGCAACAGAACATTTCACCTGTGGGTTGAATTTAGTCATGCTTCTATTTATTTGAGCTTTGAAGAATATTTCTTAATTTCAAGGAGTTCTCAACACATTGGTTTCACATCTGAGGTTTGGTAAATTGAAACGATGTTCCTTTTCACAAGATATCAGAGGATATAATAGGAGGACAAAACAAGCCGGAATGAATGTTTTGAAAAAGTGTCATGATTTGCATTTAAAGGATGTTTGGCAGCCAAACAACAAGCACATGAATGCGTAGCACAAACCCATTCTTTCATATGCATTCACCACGCAATGATACTGTGACTGACAAAAAAATGAACAATGAATACGATTTTCAAGTGATGGATTACCGATGCGAACAAAGTTTTAAGTATCTGTAAATTGGTTTTACAGTTTTGAAATAAATGAAACGCAATTGCAACTGGAAAGGTTGGAAAAACAAATGGTTATCAGTGATGCAGAGTAAATGTGATTTATAGTAAATGGATTAAAACGTGCAGAAACGGCAATGTGGCCCTTTAAATGCTCAATTAGTCAATTTGCTGCTGCAGTGTGTGCAGGCCAGTAGGAGATGTCTGCACAGGCCTTAGGCTGCCTGACCTGAGAATGAGAGTTAAAATAATTAACAGAGACATCAGCTGAGCCCTGAAGCTTACAATCTACAGCCACCGTGAGCATATGGAGTTCAGCAATGGCTTGGAAAATCCTACAGTGACTTACATCCTAGCATATACAGCTGCTCGCTAACACGGCTGCACAGCATGAAAAAGGTCATATGTGTTCAGGCAAATCTACAGAAAGCAACAGTGGACACTTTCTGTATGCTGGGCTACTCAAAATAGTAGCAAATTGGGATTTAACTATGCCAATATTACTACAATTATCATCTTCTAGTTGTGCAAGAATACCACAGTGAGAGCACACAAGTTGGATTTACTCACATTACTTCTGTGTCCTCAAAACCAGATATGGCAGCAGTAAAGGTCATTTCATGATTATGTCAGCGACTGCCTTACAGTAAGCGGCGGTAAAAAGAGTCGTATGAGAATCAAGGTTCAAAATAATCATACAGCAAGTGCTATAGATATTCTCTGGACTCACAATAATGCAAAGAGAAAATGAGGGTCAGGGCTCTGTTCCTCAGTCAATATGTTTACCAGCTCAAATTATTGTGTATCCTCGCTCAGCTGGTTTCTCGTTGTAGATGGAATATGTAGACCTTATTTCTGGCTCATGGTATCATATATGATAATATGAAAGCGTGGTGAGGAGCAAGAGGTGAGCACTTTAACATACATAAACCATTTAATGTGCCCACTTAAATACATGACCATGTGCGAGTATTAACACAGAAGCTACGTATTTAGCTATGTGTTGGTGAAAATATGACTCTAAACTAGAGCGCCCAATGCAGGTAGATTTTCAGTTTGGCAAGTAAATCTCAGAAGGTTATACGCCACACTGGTTTGTACAAAATAGTCACGTTATGAATAATTACGCTCTGTTACACTGAGAGTCTCTACCGCGTTTTTTTGTGTCATTTTCTCTCTATGTTGGAGTTTGACACACACACCAGGGATGATCTGTGTTGAAATCCGCCAGGACTAACAGCTACCGTTAACTGGATCTCATCCTGCCGATTTCAAAACAGGAGGGACCATTGATATACATTGTGATGCGTTCAGGCTCTATTCAGTAAAAAGTATTGGGCAAAGGTAAATTTTAACGTAATCATGGTGTGTTCAAATGTAATCATGTAAAATGTAGATTTTGTTTCGAAACTTGAATAAATCCAGTTGTTTGAAGGAGATGTTTTCACAGCAATATAAACAATAGAGAGAGAATTATGACGTGTTTAACTTCCTAACAAAAAACACTATGCAAACAGTAATAAAGGAGTGAATGTTGAAGTACATGGCATTTATTGTTTTAGTAGCCTACACCTGGTGACATGTCAGGAAGGCATGAAAAAGTAAGTACTGCCCAAGCCTATATCTAAATAAGTTTGCTTCATATTTAGCTCTGGCCTCTTCTCTAAGTTTGTATTCAACATAATACTTCATTATCTCAAAGAAATGTACTGAAACAAATGTATATATAACACAAAAAGGCAATTTATTATTTTGGCCTGTAAAAATATGCCTGGCCGGTGGATTTTTTCATCTTCCAGTCCCCTTGGCCGGTAAGTCAAAAGGTTTATTTGGGACACGGTTTACAAATCTACAGAGTGTGTGTGATCATTGGTGTGGCTAATGAGGAACGTATCTTATCTAAGAATATTGAAAATACAGCCAAGGGTTCTAAAATGTTGTTTTGATTGTGAGATTCTTGGCAATGTCTTAATACATGTTTTCTTCTGAATCATTTTCTTTATAGTAACACAGTGATCGGTGTTTATAGATGGGATACACTTTAAATAAGCCTGGATTGCAGCCAGCTTTGATAAAAAGCTTTGCTTTATTGAAAAGCTAGCGTCAGATCGTTAATAATCAAATCAAGCCCTCAGTAACTACATAACTAAAATACTAAACAGAAAAAAAGGGACGAATAAAGGTTGAATAAATTATGAATAAATGGGTGCAAATGATGAACCATTTACGAATGAAAACGGACCACATGTGACCAGGTAGAATCAGTGACTGATATCCTTAATTAATGTTTACCAATTAAATTTGTTGTTTGACATTTTATCAATTAAATGTAGTTTCAATAGATTAATGCACCATTCAGCAGTTGACAGTTTATGAAGTACCAAGGATGATTGAAAAGCAATTTCATATTAATTATAATTTTTAGGGAGATCCTACTTTAGGTCTAAAACCTATTGATTAACACTTAATCATTTTTTAATAGGTTTAGCATCTAGCATTTAACATCAACTCTAACTAACATTAATTCATTAACTAACATCAAACTCATTAACATCGGCAAATGTATTGTTTGGTTCTGATGGTCAGAAGCTGGACGGAGTGGCTTCAGTCTCTCTTCGGGCATCTCCAGACAGACATGTGATACGGCTTGAACGGTGTTCTTCCATCTCTCGCTCTGGTAACAGCTCGATTTCTCTCTCTCCGGTATCTTTGGACATTGTCGGCTCCCACGGGGCGATTCGGCTTGAGTTGTTTCTCTCCATCTCTACCTCTCTGGACCATCTCACCATCCTACTTTGGCTAGAGAGGCCCATTAGGACATCTTTGCCAGTCTCAAAATGTTTTTCATTTGAAGTATTTTCTCTTACTGGCAACTGGAACAAGGTCTTCAGCACGTTTGTGCAACACAGGATTGCAGCGGAGTCGCAGGTGGCCCTTCAGACGGCACAGGGGTGTACTAGTCGAGTAGTCAGTAACACAAGGCCAGAACAAGAGGCAGAGCAGCAAGGGAGATATCTGGCAGACACAATTCAAAGTTCTTCAGTCTTTATCGTAACCTATTAGAACCTCAGTTTGAAGAGGCTTCTTCAAGTTCATGCTTCTCAGGTTGGCTGGCATGTTGGGATGTCTCAGGCTCGCAGTGGGCCTCACCTCCGGCTCGAGTAGAGGCTGAGTTGTTGAGACCAAAGTTCGGTGTCAAAATCCAGAGGAGAAAAAAGCTTCTTCTGACTTCTTCTTCTTCTTCCATGAAAGGGGTGCGGTGTCAGTGGCGTGAACAGCTGACTACTCCCATCTTATCAAACTATCTTGATTCTTTAATTTAAACTTATTTTATAGAATTCATATTAATTTGCTTCACATA
>CAKALG010048211.1:16577-29586 GCA_916700815.1 Helicolenus hilgendorfi
ACACAAGGCCAGAACAAGAGGCAGAGCAGCAAGGGAGATATCTGGCAGACACAATTCAAAGTTCTTCAGTCTTTATCGTAACCTATTAGAACCTCAGTTTGAAGAGGCTTCTTCAAGTTCATGCTTCTCAGGTTGGCTGGCATGTTGGGATGTCTCAGGCTCGCAGTGGGCCTCACCTCCGGCTCGAGTAGAGGCTGAGTTGTTGAGACCAAAGTTCGGTGTCAAAATCCAGAGGAGAACAGCTGACTACTCCCATCTTATCAAACTATCTTGATTCTTTAATTTAAACTTATTTTATAGAATTCATATTAATTTGCTTCACATAGCCTATTCAATTCTTTCATATTTATAAGTTGGGCTATCTCAGCTGCAGAACGGTACCAAACCTTTTGATATAAAAACACTGAATAAAACCTGATCAGTTGAATTAGAATGAATTAAAGAATTACACAACAACATAGAAGACAACCGTGACATCTACAAACAGTACAACAGGCATGTACTGTAAATACATGTAGAATATACATGTTTGCCTACATGCATAGTAAATGACTGGATAAAATGAATCTTAACATATCAGCACAAGTTTGTCTCCTGATGAGAGGCGAATGGAGAGGGAGGATAGCTCCCCCTCCTTGAAACAGACACGGCTGGTGCGTCTGTGAGCTTCGGGAGGAGACGGGGTTGCAAGCTCAACAATACTTGTATGACAGGAAACTAAAAATAATTGAGTTGATTATCATGAACTTAATTATTATATTAATTATAAACACAATTAATGTATAAAGGCACACTTTCTTTAGTGAGTCAGTAACCCAAGATAAATTTGTATGGTTACAAAACAAAGACTACAACAAATGCAAAACAAAGACGTATTAAAAGTTAAAGGAGTCAATTTTGGACTGGTTTACAAAGAAAATTAAAATGTTTGATACACTAAGTAGATTAAAAATATATATTCAAAATACATGGCTTAACTGAGGCATGGGCATTAGTGTGCAATTTCTGTTGAAGACCTCTGGGGAAGTATAATATACAAATACAAAAACACAGAAGCAGCAGGAGCTTACCAAATGATTAATATAAAAGGATGGGTTCATAAACCCTTCAGTCTCTAGCTTATTGTTTCCTCAGTTTCTGCTGTGAGTTTTAACATGTAAAACATAACTTCAGTACTTTAGTTAGTTAAACATAGCATATTAATGAATGTGCATTGTAACGGCAGAATTTGTTTCGTTCTGTTCTCATAAGTTCACAGTTTCTCAATCTGGTTTGTCTCCAGTGTCTTCTCTGAGTCTTTTGAAGGAAAGCAGATATCAGGGCCCTTAAACCATAGGGGTGTAACGGTACACAAAATTCACAGTTCAGTTTACCTCGGTTTTGGGGTCATGGTTTGATACTTTCGGTACAATATGGAAAACAAAGAAAATGTAGAAAATAACTTATTTTGAAAATGATAAACATCCAGGGGCTGAAGCTTATGCTCATTTATGCAGGGCAGGAACAATGTACGGACTGAAATGCTTACGCGAAGGCACAAGTGATCAAGTGTGGTCGCATACGCAGCGATAAAGTAAAGTTAGTTACTTTGGCACGGTCTGAATCTGCAGTGAGAGGCTGCCTGAACGTCGTGGGGAGACGGACTAGACGTCCAGTCGTTTTTTGTTTCATTCTGCCAATTGACACATTCGGGTGATGCCATCATAAATTAAATGTTTGTCGGCATACAGTTTGACACACGTCCATTGAGCTTGATTAACCCGGCTAACCGGGCTAAACCAACTAGCATGATACAGCTGACAACAACTGGTGTGCTGCCAAAACTTTCCGGGTAATTCGCACTCCAGAATTTCTGTTGCAAGAAGTAGACATAAACAGCTTGGTTGGGTTATAGAGCATACCGAAAGGATCTTGCATATTGAATCGAACGTCCTGCACAGAACAGTTCAATACGAATACAGATACCATTACAGTGCCAGTCGTAAATTAAAGGTTTGCCACTCAACACTATTAGTGCCCTGAAAGTCATGTAAACAGTTTCTGGAAGAAGTTCTACAATTTAAGATATAAATACATTATCATCCTCATTACCACATTACAATATTATTTTTCTTCTGTCATCATTTGCAACAGTCTACTAAAAAAGCAGACCTAACGCCAAAGGAGTCTCCTCTTTTGAGTTCAATTTATAAATGATGAGCCTGTTGAGAACATCGTTGAATCTCTATCTCTATCTTCTCTAGTTTATCTCAAGCAGAGAATTTGAAAGACTCCATGAAATTTGAAAACTTTTACATAAAACTACCACATGTACTGAGGGAGAGAGTCAGATGAGTAAAGAAAACTCAATAATATTTGCGAGCGATGCAAAACTCTGAAACCATACTGTTGTCTGACCTGTGAGATGACCAGAACAGCATACTAAGGGAATTTTGTTTTTGTATTCACTCCATAGCTGTTGCTGCTGCAGTAAGATTTCAAGCCTGATAAATGACTGTGTAGTTTGAATGGACTCAATACTTAATAAATCTTAACCATTCCCTTGGATTCGGAGTGGTTTCACCAGACCATAAACATCTTTTCACACAATGCCCTCCAACCTTCTGGAGAATAGCCAGCCTCAAGTATATTGTGTGTTTTGTTTGATGATTTTAATACTCGACCTGAGGGCACCCATCCCCACCCACAACAATACTACACCTACTAAGACAGGGAGAATGTCCAAGTCTCCCAACGCAGCTTCTGTGTGAAATCTAGCTTACACTGCTCACTTTTCATGAAATTTCAAGTGAAGCCTCATTAAGTTTAAGAAAATGTCAATGTTAATATAAACCCATAGAGTTGATCAAAACCTGCATATGTGGCTTGGCTCAAATCCCTTTGAGATTTGACTTTCAGGCTCACTTTAAATTTATGTTCTCAGCCAACGTGCTGCCTCTCTGAAGGAAACTAAAAAGGGATGAAAGCTGGCATCTGTCTGCCATGGAATCAAGCTTCTCCACCGCAGTCTGACAGCAGTGTTAAAACGCCCGGGACGATGAGGAATGAAACGATCACCATCTTTGACAATTTCCACTGCAGATTCCACAAGAGCTGCTGCATATATGCAAACAATGGCAGGATCCATAAATGATACACCTTGTATGTCTGAGAAAAGCGCAGTGTGGGTGTAGCACTAATGGAGCACTCTTCTGACAGGCAGCTCTTTCAGTTGTCTTATGAAAGAAACCTGCATCTGCGGCAGAGGTGAATACAGTGGTGTTTGCAGAAACATGAAACATTTTTTCTCCAAGAATCACTCCAGTTTGTTTTAAGGTTGCCTACAGACAGCACTCTGGTCTGGGCTCTCCTGCACTCTATTTTCAATTTTCGCCCATAACAAAAACAGTTAAATGTTGGAGCAATCTACACACTTCAGCAGTCACTACTTAACCGCTGTCTTGTGACAGTGTTATTTTGAAAATGACACTTAACCATCCCTTGTCTAACACCACACACTGCCGCAGTCAGATACTGCTCAGTCGCACTTCCCATAAGCTTAGTGACTGCAACCCCAGAGATGACAATGTGTTAAATGCAGTTTAAACAAATTAGGCCCTTAATCATCATTAAATAGACCCATTTTTTTTTTATCTCGCAGAAGTAGTCATGTTGTCCACAGTCAAACTGAAAGAACTGGAGTATGTTGTGGCATGTTGGCTCCCGTCGCTGACAGAGAAAGACAGTTTCCCGAACAAAAAGAGACGAGCCGAAAAACAGCCCGATGGGAAAATTTGTCTGCACATTTCTAAAGGAGCTGCGAGTTGAAATTCGCAACATGCTTTTAATTAATGACAGGGAGGAAGTGGATGGGAGAGGACGTGGGAAGAGCGACTACAGACAATCAACATAAATATCCTGCAACAGGGTCTGAAGGGAACGTAGCAGCAGGCATTGGACTGCCAGCCAAGGGCCTGATTAATGACAGCTCTGTAGTCTGGAGGTGGTTTTATTCACAGTCAAGCAGCCGATCCCCGTGGCTCAGAGCGCCTCAAAAGTAGATTACTCCTCTACAGATTCACTCATTATAAATCAAACGGGAGACATTATCTCCAGGAATACCGTTGCTTTATCTAAAACAAACATAAAAACGATTCTGTAAGAAATCTGTTAAACTGGGTAAAAGACAGACTTGATTGGTGAGTTTGCCCCTCGTTGCATGTATTTAGTGGTGGGAGAACTATAAAGATCCTTTACATTGCAATATCATAATGTAAAAATGCTCAGTCTGTGCTAGAATCAAAATTAAAATTAAGTAAAAGTAGAGAGATATTATTAGAAAAATGAAATTAAAGTATCATACATGAAATAACTTGTTATCCAGGAAAATACTGTAGCTCCTTTCAGGGTTATGTTATTATTAGGGCCGTCAAAGTTAACGCAATAATAACGCGTCAATGCAAATTCGTTTTAACACCACTAATTTCTTAAACGCATTAACGCAATTGATCTTTCAAAGGTTTTAGCAGACTCAGTTTTAAATTTTAGAGTGGAGATACTGGCATCATATGAAACTACACAAGCTACGGAATTCATTGGTACCAACCACGTCATTGTCAGGGAAGACGCTAAATAACGCTCCAAATTTGCGCAACATTTTGGCAAGGAAAAACTGTCATGGCCATTTTAAAAAGGGTTCCTTGACCTCTGACCTCAAGATATGTGAATGAAAATGGGTTCTCTGGGTACCCACGAGTCTCCCCTTTACAGACATGCCCACTTTATGATAATCACATGCAGATTTGGGCAAGTCATAGTCAAGTCAGCAACTGACACACTGACAGCTGTTGTTGCCTGTTGGGCTGCAGTTTACCATGTTATGATTTGAGCATACTTTTTTAGGGTTTATGGACAATAATTGTCATTGTTTCGTGTTGTTTATTGATTTCCAGTAATAAATATATACATACATTTGCATAAAACAAGCATATTTGCCCACTCCCATGTTGATAAGAGTATTAAATACTTGACAAATCTCCCTTTAAGGTACATTTTAAACAGAAAATGCGTAATTAACTAGCGATTAATCGCAAATAAATATTTGAATCGATTGACAGCCCTAATTATTGTACATTATATTAATACTGTAGATTATTATTTCTGATGCATTAACATGTTAACATAATTTTTATGTTGTATTAGTAGATTTTAGTAATTTTAACAATTTATATACTATTGGCTAGTTTATTCTATGATGATTAATCTTAATTCTATAAATATATATATGTTAAAAAGTAAGTAGTAACTGTCAATTTAATGTAATGGAGTAAAAAGTACAATATTTACTTCTGCAGTGGAGTACAAGTATCATAAAATAGAAATACTCATCTAAAGTACAAGTACATAAATGTTGTTACATTCCACCACTGCATAGATTGCACACACAACAAATATACAGATTCATGGTGACGGGATAAGAATTGCAAACATAAATAATAGTAACACAGAAAGCAGAATGACATTACTTATGAATGAACATTCATCAATCTCTTTAAAAAAAAAAAAAGAAGAAGCCAAAAATGAGAAATAGCAGTCTGTCACGCACCCTGAAATGACATGCACGTCTAGAGACAATAAATTGCACAAGATGGAAAAGGCTGCTGTGAGTGAGTCTTGGACGACGGGGTACATTTTTAATCTAGTTGGAGCCGTTGTAACATTAATCTCATATGAATGCTGAAATTGTAAAGACCGTTAAATGACCACTCTCTCCAAGCTATACATCGGTATGAGATGACATTTGTGTAACACTCATTCATTTTGCAGCCGTCTATGTTGATGCTGGTGTTTGTGAGTAGATTCAAAAGAGACGGGCGGAAATTTGGTTGTGATGCACTAAAAGAAAAGACAATGAATAAACACTTTATAAATGTATTCATGCCCTTGGTTCACTTGTTCCAACGACAGCGTTGTTGGCAAAGATTTTTTATTTGTTATCGTTTTTCACATTTTGTCCTTTGGCTGCAGTCACAACAATATTTCCTTTAAAAAACTGTTTTGTCTTTCAAGCTTATTTTGCAGAATACACACAAACATTGTGTAGAAGGAAGTTCGCTCATACAGGCTGTAGTTTAGTTGTTTGAGCTATGTTCAAAGTTAAATAAATTCAATTATGGTAGCACGCCATTCGCAAGTAAATCTTATGGGAGTGAATGTTAATTGTGTAACAACTCGATGTTGATTTGTTTTTTTTTTTAAATCTATGTAATTAAACAATTGCTGTGAAGCAGACATCTCCTCTGTAAAAGCATGATTGATACTTGAAAAGCAGAGTAATTTGCTGCATGTAAACACCTGCTGAGGATCTTCACTTCAACTTCAGTTAAATGTATTATGGTATGGTATTATGTGCAGATATAGATGTTAAAAAAAAAAGCACTGAGCAGCAGTGAAAAGAGCCAACACGCTGCCCTCTGTATGTCCTTGGGAGAGGTCTGTATTACATGTTGGAGGTTTGAAAAAAAGGGGTGTAAAAAAATATTGATACACTTCAGTATCGTGATATAATGTTTGGTGATACTGTATCGATTCTCAAAAACATTATTGATTTTTAATTAATAGTTTACATGCAAAGATTCGCGGCCGTCAGACAGTGGCTCAGATTGCACAAAAAGTATTGCTATGATGTCAAATGTTACTGTGATGAATGTAAATGCAGATCCCACTGTTCTGATTGCATTAAAAAAAACATATTTTTTACTCAGATTTTATGCATACGGGGGTGTGTTCTTTGTACTGTGACAATTTTCCTAAAATTAGATTTTTTTTTAAAATCGCAATAAATCTCCTTGCTTACAGTATATCGCAATATATTGAATCGTAACCCCTGTATCGCGATATTTATCGTTTCACCATATTCTTGTCAATTCACAAACCCTCGTTTGAGATTTATGAAAAGCTTCTGCAGTGTTTCATCTAACCACCTCACATGTGCACATCTGTGTTTGATTCTCCTTTTTGCTCACAAACCAAAACTCCTGCATGGTGTTTTTTTTTTGTTTTTTTACTTCAGCTGCTAAAACCTCATCATTGCTCTAAAGATAACATCAGTTCCTGTTATCCTGTGAGCCACTCTGCTTTGTGAGAGATGTAAATGTCTCAATTCAACATCAGCGAATACATTTGTTAGGCTTCACCACTGCCTTCTAACACATGTATTGTGAAGCACATGCAGGAAATGTTCAGGTGGTATGAAAGGTATGAATGTACGAATGAACATATGAATGAACATTAGCTCAATGCAGCAAACAAAGAGAGCAGAAAAATGGAAACGATGCCATTGGCAATGCCATTTGTGTGACAGAACTACTTATGGCAAATAATGATAAATGCAGCAATATAATACACAGAGGGCTGGTCGGATCACTGAAAACTGAGGCGTGGCACACTGCCATGAGTCAATGAATGTAGCAGAGAAACTACATTAACATCATGCCAGCAGGAAACAACAATTTTGAGAGGAAAACATCATTCTACACAACTTCCTGTGACATTAACATGTTGACAACAACAGTTTCCTATTTGAATTTATTAAAAATGCAACTTCAAGTTGATCTCTGACCGAAAAAATCCCAACTGAAACACAAGATAAAGAACATAAAGTCAAGGGGGGCGAATATATTTTTGTATGCGACACATGCTGAGCTCACAGCTCCGTCTTTAACGCAGTTCTCAGAGGCACTAACAATTCTCTTTGCTCCTTTTAAGTCAAAAACTTTCAGTTTATGTTTATTGTGAAGCACACAAGATTCAAGCACTGCGAATGGTTGTTTTTCCCAAAGCGGAACAAGTGTGTCTGCAACATTTCCTCTCCATTAACACGTTGTTCCATGTGTTCGTACATTAGAGTTCTTTTTTGGCTCATTTCCTCTTCTCATACCTCCATTTTGCATTATTCATAGAACATTTCACATTTTGTGATTATGTTATGTTATGGGGTTTTTTGCATTTATGGGGCAGAACCCTTAATTCAGCCATTAATTCACATAATTCATTTGCTGCTCAGATTGAAGGAACACATTAAATACCAGTATAAGAACTGCAGTGCGTTGCAGCTGCATTTAATGTGTAACAAAATGTTCAAAAAGGCTCTGAGGTTATGAGGAAATAAAACTGGTTAATAGCAAAACGCACATGTAAGGTGAGAGTTAACTCGTGGTAACACCTGTGTGTCTATGGCAGGTGTAGGCCTGCAGTGGTTCTCTTGAACCTGAAATGAGTTCCAAGAAGCAAAGTGTTGGCAGTGAAACGCTGTCACACTTCAAACAGCTGTAGACCTTCCCTAGTTGTACTTTCACTCCAGCCTCATTTAAATACTACATCCCAGAGAGCTCCTGCTTTGAACTTTCTCTCCTTGTTTTCTCATATCCTGCTGTCACCTGGCACAGAAATGCATCTCTCTGTGAAACAAAACAAATGAATATTGTTCCAAGTCACATGTTTCTCCTGAGCAGCAGGTCCATACAATATTAAAATGTGAAATGCTGTGTGTGTGTGTGTGGCAGTGGATTGGGCTTGGAAAACATTTGAAACGTCTGGCCAGATGTGCTGTACATCATTCATTAATTTGGGACATAATCATTTTTGATAGAGAGCGACCCAGTTGCTTGCCTAGGTTGGATTGTACAGATGGATGTTGCTACCTGCTGGACATGTTTGCAAATGTCGCATCTCCACCGGCAAACATGGGCTCAGCTGCAGGGTCGTCAGCCAGGGACCACCGCTCATTGATGTTTCGCTCCTTTAACCTCAGTACATCGCCTGGTGGCGCAGCAGGGGGAAGGACAACATGTTTGATGGATCCAATACCCCTGCTTCCTCCTCAGGCGTAGCAAAAAGTTGCCCTTTTCTCCTTCCTCATGATCGGTTACTCTACGGATTTTCACCCCAGTTCCACCTATAACCTATGTCCCGAAGTAGCCACGGCGTCGATGTGCTGATGAAACCCTGATAAAGCCTACTTCCACCCGGCTAGATGACGGTGGTCAAGCCTTTCTCGCTGCACTCAGCTGCCAGCTCTGAATATTTCATCATCATACGCTCGTGGGCAGTTTGCACTCCTTCCTCCACAGAGATGGAGAGCTCGATGAGAAGACCGGCCTTGGCAGCAGCAGAGCAGAACACCACTGTATATCTGGCCAGAGTGATTTGGTGGTGACCTCTGCTCACATCTCTTCATGATGTGCCTGCAGGCTTCAAATATTTCAGCCAGCTTCCTCAAGAACCTGGTTATGCTATCTGTAGCGCCCCTGGGGTCAGCGCAGTCCTGCACCCCGGCAGGATATATTGGAGGTTAGTATTGGTGGTATCGCACAGGGGGGGCAGGCCTGTTCATTGCCAAACCATTTTTTTGTGCTTATTGCAAAGACAGGTCTTGGATCAGTGACCCTGAGACGCACTGTGTAAGTTGAAAAATGCTTTTTGTTCTCATCTTTAATAGCCTGTATTTTTATCCAGCCTGTATTTTTATCCCACACTGAGCGGGATTCTTCAATAAGAGAAATATGTTTACAGTAGACATTTTCATTGATTTCCTTATTAATGTCTATCAAACAAAGCCAAGCTAAATTAAAGGATAATTATAATAAATTCAGGTCAGGTTTGTGATAACTGTGTGTGGGAACAACTTGAAAACAAACAGACACTACTGAAAATATAGACTATATAAATATGTACTGTAATAAAGAAATTATGTAATGTATCTCTGAGGCCATCATTATACAAAAGCTACAAATCACATCCTACAACACTGAAAGACCCAATTCTCCTAACAATTCTTTTTTTAAATATAAATAATTACAAAATGTTAACCACAAATATGCTGTTTCATTTGAGTTTTGGGCAGGTTAAGGTTATTTAATATGTGTTGAAGTTCAGCCGAGTTATTTTGGATAATGTTGGGATAAATTAGTTTGTTCAATGATATATGATCAATGTTTCACTCGCTTTCATGCAAGAACAGCCCTTGTTGAGTCCCCAAGGTCCATAGATTGTCCTACATACAGAGACAAAAACACAGCAAATGCAATTTATATTTAACAATACATATTGGTTAAACTATAGACATGTAAGACCATCATTAAATGTTTATCACTGATTATCCATAGTAATGATAGTGGTAAGTTATAGTGATAATTGAACTGATTGAATTGTTTTCAAAGTGGGTGCTAGGCCCTTGCACCTTATATGTTCTTTATTTATTAGATAAGGAGTGTCTATGTATAAATTAAAGATTCATGCCAAATGAACACCCAAGATGAAATAAATAAATCAAATAAAAATAAAAGTCTGAACTTACTGTGATCACTTTAACCTTCATTTATGTATTTTTTAGAGCTTTAAAGATTAATCGGATTGAGTCATTTTTCTTTTTTAAGGTAATAAAAAAGAAAACTCTGAGTCCAGCGTCTTATATGTGATTATTTTCTGATTTCTTTACTCCTCTATGAAAGTAAACTGAAAATCAATACATTTGAGGAAGTCATCTTGGGCTTTAGGGAAAATAATGTCAATGTGATTAATGTCAATGAATTAATTAACGACAATGAAAATAATCTTTAGCTGCAGCCCTAATCTGTTTTTCATTATTAAAAGGCTTGACGTCAATGTAGCAGACCCTTATGTATTATGTAACCACTGGTCACAATTATCTTATTCATTATTATTCTGATTGTTAATATTTGTTTTAACCACAGCAGCAGTCATAGTTTATTTATATTTTTGAGCCTTTTGTTCAGTACACAGTAGAAAAGACTTGAAAGGATAGAAGTTTGTGTCAACAGATAACTGATGTGATGTCTGTTACATCTTAGACTGTTATACGTTTGATTGTATGTGCTTTCTATCAGCATCACAAGTCTTTCCAAAGCAAGGTAAGGAATTCATGACATGATCCCTTCTCAAGCTGAAAGATTTTGTTTGACGGTGATGGGAGATGTTGCCCCACTTTCTGCTTAGCCCCCCTGGGAACGGTCCTCACTCTTCCCTCTTCGCGTGGTTGAAAACAGAGAGCCAGGCGCAGTGAAACAACTGCACTAAATACAGCCCTGCAGTTACCATAGAAACCAGCGCTGGTGCATCCCTGACTAGTCCTACTGTATTTCATTTTGCACTTGACCCAGAAAAACACTGGGAGGTTGATGTTTAGTTTCTTCCCAGTCAAACTTTTCAGAGTATAGGTGATATAACAGGCAGGAACAAAGAGCTACACCGTACATGAGGAATAAGCAAAAAAAAAAAAAAACGGCGCTTTCCAAAGGAGACAAAAGGGAAAAAATCATGCAGAGGTGTGAAAGAGATAGAGAGGTAAAAACGTGCACGCGAGTGATGAAGCCGGGGGCGCTTCAGGCAGAGTGAATTTACAGTGACAACAAAATCGAGTACCGCTGCAAGGCTGGCCATAGCTACACCGGACTGGACAGCACATGATCGCTTTTGAAATATATCAAGTCCTACTTGTGCTGACACCTTTCCTAAGATAAAGGACGATGCGACACTGATTTTTTTTTTTTCTTTTAGGAGTAGTGTAGCAGTGCTATTATTAAAGTTATATAATGCAAGGTGCTGCACTGCATCAAAAAGAATTGTTTTAGAGACGGCACAGCCCATCTCTCTTTAAAAATTCACATCCAGATTACATGATCATCCATCTGCCGACTAAATGATGACATCTGTAGGGAAAATAACCTTATGTGCCGGGAGCTGTAAGTCAATTATCAGAAAGCTCAGTTCTTAATAAGAAACCTTCATAATATGTTCCCGCTCTATAGGCCCCCATGATGTCCAGGCGTTTCACCATGTTAAGTCATTTTACACTGTACTCTCAGCTCCACCGGGACTTCATTATAGTGTCCAAATAGGTCAGGAGCAGTGCATTATACTGCCGCCAGGCTTTAATCTAATGAACATGATAAAGCCTCTTTATCATTAACACCCTCTTTAGCAACACTCCGTTGTTCCCACAAGTGTCTGTAATGTGATAATAATACACAATGTACATGATTTTACATTTGCACTGAATAACTTACTGAATATATGAAACATGAGACCTACAGTATGAGAGGTTTGCTGTTGCAATAAATGATGCAACTATATCATACACTGAACAACAGCTACATTTGGGCTCTGGGCACCCTAAACATGTAGAGGCTCCCACATCTATCAAGCCAAAAAGTCACAACTGATCTCTAAAGTCCTCGCACTTCACAGGAGTTACTGCCGCAAGAATGCAATTTTGTGTCTTGCAGTTGGACTGAATTCTGCGTTCACGGAAAAATAATACCAGTAAGAGCTTCATGTACAAAAATAATTTTTGAAGTCAGCGGATATAATAAAAACAACATTTCTATAAGGATATCAGAGGAGATAAATGAGGGAGTGCTGAACACATTTTCCTTGATAAATCTTCAAAAGCGACAAACGTTGGATATTTCTGAGAACAATGGCGACATTGAATATTACAGTAAGTCAATAGGCCTCCTTTTTAATATACATACTGTGATGAATGTGTGGTATTAAGACATTTCAGTGCCTTTTCAACACTTATTTTTGTACGGCTCTTTTCCTAACATTTTAGGCAGGGCACCCAACTGAGGTTCAGTGTAGAAGTAGCACACCCGTTTGCTCATATTACTGATAATACTCCCTCAAGATAAGACCTTTTTTGTGGGATTGTCACATGCTACAGCATCAAAAAAGAAAACAAGAAGAAGGGAACAACATGGAATTAAATAAGTCAAATTAAATAATAAACTTTAAACACCTTAGAATGTATAAATTACTTATTTGTGAAAATATGTAGATACTAAGGCTGTCAAAGTTAATGCCATAATAAAGCAAAATCGTTTTAACACCACTAATTTCTTTAATACATTAACGCAACTTGCGATTTTTAGGTTGTAGCGGGCTCAGTTTTAAAGCTAGAGTGAAGATACTAATATCATATGAAACTATTAAACCTAAGGAATCCATT
>CAKALG010048212.1:0-39859 GCA_916700815.1 Helicolenus hilgendorfi
AACGCAACTTGCGATTTTTAGGTTGTAGCGGGCTCAGTTTTAAAGCTAGAGTGAAGATACTGGTATCATATGAAACTATTAAACCTAAGGAATCCATTGGTACCGTCGATGTCATAGGGAAGGAGGCTAAATAACGCTACAAACTTTGGCGAGGAAAAACTGGCATGGCCATTTTCAAAGGGGTCCCTTGACCTCTGACCTCAAGATATGTGTATAAAAATGGTTTGCTATGGGTACCCACAAGTCTCCCCTTTACAGAAATGCCCACTTCTTTATGATTTCCAATAATAAATATATACATACATTTGCATAAAGCATTAGCATATTTGCCCACTCCCATGTTGTCAAGAGTATTAAATACTTGACAAATCCCCCTTTAAGGTACATTTTGAATAGATTAAAAATATTACATTAATTTGCAATTAATCGCAATTAACTACGGACAATCATGTTTTTAATCATGATTAAATATTTTAATCGATTGACAGTCCTAGTATATACAGAAATAATGAGTCCAGTAATCCCAAAAATATCCAAAATCCTTTTTGATAGTCATTACACTACTAACTAATATAAACTAATAACACTAAAATGTTACAAATACTGATTCTAATACTAACAATGTCATAGCTTTGGGGCTGGAACTAATATATATATATATATATTTTACCACTACCTATTAATTAGTTCCCAATTAATTATTTTCTCGATTACTTTATTAATAATTTGGTTTAAAAAAATTATATAGATTATAGATTATATAAAACACCATGGTGAGGATCCTCAGTTTACTCTCACATACTGTAAGACAAAAAAGCAGAAAATTCTCTGGACCAAGGTTATGTTTGGTATGAAAAATCATCGATTGACTATTGATTAAACAACAAATCTTTTCATCTCTACATAGCTCTATGGAGATATTGTATTTTCTCCCTTCAGGAAGGGCAGAACAAAGGACAGCTACACAAAAGCGCCCTTGTAGCTGATACATATTCAGTGTCAGTGGTTTCTCTTTGCACTGTGTCACCTGGCCGCCATTCTTACTCATTCAATAGCTGCTGAGGGAGTGGAAAAGGCTTCTCATTCAGCCACATGTTCACAGACAGTGTGGGGATTTGAACCTCTGATGCGCTAACCTTTAACTTCCTACCATCGTATTATCCTGCAGCTGAAAGAGGCGATGGTCCACTCCTCTATTATTGTAACAGCCAATCAGGCATTCAGCAGCATTAGCAGGCAGGCCAAAGAAGCTAATGATTGAACAAATGCAAATTGGTCTCATTCTCTGATTATATTTTTTGCATCGAGCTGCGGTGCTCCATAATGACTGTCTGACATTGCGTAAGCAGTGGGTTGCACACTCCTGTTTTTGTCTTTAATGGTAATTTGAATGGCACTGGCATAAAAGCCTATACTGCTGGATGGGGCTGAGCCAGTCCTCCGCAGTAAGGGCCTGGCGGCATCATATTACACTGCTGGAAATCTTCTATTAACTGTGAGCAGTATGGCACGAGACAACTGCGGTCTTTTCTAAGTGGGTTTTGTGAGCACTGTCAAAAGGAAACCACTAAACCTTTTACCACTAAAAGGTGTTTCACAGCGTGGGAGGGGCTTAAGGAAACAAAGTATATGTTGCAAGTGTATTTACAGTAGAAGCGTATTGTCGCAAGCCATTTATACAAATAACCACCTGCCACACAAATGCCAAAGAAAATCTGAGCACAACCCAGGATATGTAAGCATAGTCCACTCAACTGGAAGAATGAAAACATGACGCAGGCGCTAGAAATGTGTTGTGCCTTGAAGCAAAGTTAAGTCTGGGGGGAAAACCAGTGTGTGAAATATTGGGGGTCTTGAGGGTCCTTGATTGACACTTGAGAACCTCTGAAAGCCTCAACAGCAACATTTTGGGCACTTGTCACTTGCAAATGTCACTAAAAATGTCTTTTAAAAGCTTACTATGTCCAGTAGTATTAATTATTCAAACTGCAAAACATGTATTCACAAATATGAATACAGCAATATATTGTTGTTCCTCTTATATTGCCATTAAATACCCAGTTGCTTCTGGTAAGGCCTTCTTCCATGGGCGGCGCTGTTGCAAATGGTCTGCAATGCAAATGTTGTATAGGTTAGAAAATATAATGTTACACCGTACAACCTGAAAAGCAGTGGCTGTTTTGTTACTGCTTCAACATCATAGGGTGTTTTCACATATAGTCCTTTTTAAATGAATCTAACTCTTTCTGTTTCTGGTCCACTTCAGCTCTGATGGGGCCTCAGTCCTCTTTCTGTTCACACTACAGTTCCTACCTTCATCATTCTGCTGCAGTACTTTCTCCTTCAATGACATTTTTAGGGTTGGTACAGGCATATCCAGACAGAATACTGTCCAGTTCGTCGAAAAAAAAAAGGGGCTTGTGTCTTTGATGTCAGGGGATTCTTCGCCTTTTCTCATTCATTCCCTCACTAATATCTATTTTATATCGCTGTGAAAACATTTCCTTCAAACAACTGTATTTATTCAAGTTTTTGGCCAAAAACTACATTTTCCAAGATTAGATTTGAACACATTATCATAACATTATAATTTTCACCCAGTTTTTACTCGATAGAGCTTGAACGCATCATAATATAATACAACCACCCGTAACGTTAGCTGTTAGCTCCGTTATTTAGCCAAGCAGGACTGTGCGGTCCACCGGCTGTTGACAGCTAACAGCTGTTAAGTGAGCTAGCTCTCCTTCTGCCGATATCAACATGGACTTGTTTTTCACAATGTATCATTATCAGGGATCGGTGACTTGAAAGCATTAATGCTGATCTCCCTATCTCATATTTTTACTGAATATCGGCCGATAACGATCCGCAGCTAATCAAACGGGGCATCACCTGGAGCGCTTTGCGTTCAAACTGGAGAGTTCGCGTTTGGAGAGCTGAAAGTGTGAAAGCACCCACAGTTACACAAAAAAAAAAAAAATGGACTCAATACGCATCAAGTCAGGGAAATAAGTCAAAGAGAAAGCAAAGTTATTACTTGTGGTCCATTATTTTTCTTAGGTAAGAAAAGTTTTCTGTGCATAAGGAGAAAGTTGTACAGCGACGCAATTGTGTGTGTGTCGGGTTCGAGAGAGAGGCGAGTGCGCTGTGTGGACTCTGTTGCAGGGCATAGTTGTTGCGTGGTTGTGTAGTTGTATGAGTGCCCTTATTGTTAATGATATTAAAGTTGGTGATATGTGTGCCAAGTATGTAGCCTATAGCGTTGTGGATTGCCTTGGCTTGCATCCAATGAAAATCCATAGGCCTATATTACGTATTGAGTCAAGACTTTAGCATAACACTGGTGCACTACGTAGGGGGACCCACGATTAACACCGGGTATCTCACATATTGGGGAAAACTGTCTATATATATATACAAAAAAGGAAAAAATAAAGTGGAAAAGACAACCCTTGTACACATCAAAGTACTTTTTTCATTATGAAACACATCTGCATTGAAGTTGGACATGATTTCATGTCAATATAATGTCTAATGTCTCCTCTCATTACATGTCTTGATTCAGTGGAAATCCTCTGCGGATCACTGAATATGGGCAGACAAGAGGAAGATTAAATTAGGGTAGATATAACCCCTGTAATGGCAGGCCTTGAGAGATGATTAATTCTAATTGTACGACTCGATCAGATAGTTTAAAGAAATTCAAATGAGACTTGGTGTGTAGGCTCAAATGGACAGGATGAACAATGCAGCGTTCTTATATTTAACAGAGATACACTGTTGAATCCCACTGAAATGCAGAAATCCAATATAAAGTGAAGGAGCGGAGCTTTACATGAGAGAAAATCTTCATAATCTGGAATCAATAACAATCTGTAATACGATCACCATTTCAGCAAAAAAGTTGAGTATGTGATATCCAAATGTGATTTACGAATATAAGATTAAATATCAGAAATCTTTCACTGGGAAGAATAACAGATAAAGGAATCTAAGAAGACAGCTTTTATACTTGTTTTTTTCTTTAATCACCTCATCTTGAGTTGGAAACTTCAAACCGAAGGTGTAAAGTTTGAAAGATGTGGGAATTTATCTGACAGTCGGAGGTTGAAAAGATGCTATTAGTTGCATTATGGGAAGTGTATGATCCAGTGCTTGTACAGCTTGACCCATACTGGGGACTAAGACATTCGATATCTCGGCCACTGCTGTATTGATTTTGACCATTATTTTTTGTCTCCTCTCCCCCAACTTACTGGAAGTGCAATACAAAATTGCCCTTTAATATTTTATTTTTCTCTGAAAGGAATTACAAGAGTCATTCAAATGTTTTTATCTCTAAAATACAGTATAATCGAATATTACATCTTTTACTATTCTGCAACCGGATCCAGCAGCCTAAAGAATGTATGACTGAGAGCCTCTGGTACCGGGGGGAACCCGTGATGTAGTTTCGAAGTATCGCTATTTCATCATCGTCTAGTTTTAGAAGATATATCGGTTTGAAAACATCTCCAGCATTCAGAATCCGAAAACCAAATCTACAATATCATGCTTGGTATCGTTGGAAACTCCAACTTTTCTATCACACCTCAAACAGTCAAATTTCACATTTTACAGTCACACTGACATAAATCTATGTATTATACTATTTCACCCAAAACAGCAGATTTTAGTTACTTACATGTCTGCAGCGATTAAAAAACACCAGAGAGCTGGAATCTGCTGCAAAGCATTCATCTCTTTGGTTATTATATGAATATTGATCAGTATTCATTGTGTTTATTTCCATTTCAATGTTTTGGGATATTTATGTTATTTGTAACACGATTATATGGAAGTAAGCAATTTTTGAGTAGAATGGTATACAGTCAATATGTATACAGTAAACCTTGCCAAAACATCGAGACCGCCTGAGTATATCTCTATAAATTGTATCATAAATGTTGTATTTTAGTGTATTTTCATCATGTGTATAGTTACAGTTGTAGTCAAAGTAAAGGAGAAGACATTCAGTTGCATCATTATCTATGGAATCTTAGTTTTAACTGTGATACTGCCTTTGAAATTTAGATTTTATACTCTTATAGCGAGGATGAAAATTGTATTTCTTTCCTGTATTGCATCTCCACTGTAATCTCCATGGTAATATAGTTTAGTTTACTTACAATGGATTCATATTTCTTAGCTTCTCACCTTTCAAAGGAGACCAGATATATGCATATAAGTCTTGTGGTTGAGGAGCTTTTCCTGATTAATTTTAATAAAATTATTATTATTATTTTGGGTAGTTATTTTAGGCTTTTTTTCCCCAGCGGCATAGGGCTTAGGCTCGACAGGTAAATTCATTCTTTACCTTAAAAATAGAAAAAAAAAAATACTTTTATTGTGTTATATTCAAGTATTTTAAGAGTATTATTACTCACTGGACATCACATCAAGCTCATTAACAGTAAAATACCTGAACTGACAACAAACACACCATGATTATACAGTACATATGGATCTGTGACTTAGATGAAAGCTGTTCATTGTTGGCCCGTGATGTACAGCATATGGACTCGCAGCAGTCATCATTAGCATGGGTGATTAACTGGCCAGGTTAAGCGTCTTGCACTTGAGGGCCCGACGACAGATACTATCCTCCTCTAGGGATCAAGACGGCTGTACAGCAAATCGTGTTATCTCCAGAATCAGAGCAGCAGCGGGGTGCCAGCTCTGGTGTTGGTGACACATCGTACGCATTAGGTGGCTTTTGTTTGTGGTTACACGACCGAGCGTGAGAAACAATGAGGACGCGAGGCGACGTCACCGGGGGGAAATGTGTCACAACAGAGCGGCTGAGGGAAGTTGTGATGATTCCTCCTGGATTGAAACGCGGCTCACATTCAGAATTACTGAGAGCATGTTGGGAGAAAGTCCTAGAATGTCTGGGTTGGTGGTAAGAGCCCCAACCCATTAAAGCGACTTAAAGAAAATGTATTTTGAAGCTCAAGTTCAAAGACGTCTCAGTCAGTGGTTGACTGTGACGTGACACTGGGGATTTCTCTCTTTGCATTGCAGACTTCTTTATGAGTTTTTAAGGCACACAACACACACACACACACACACACACACACACACACACACACACACACACACACACACACACACACACACACACACACACACACACACACACACACACACACACACACACACACACACACACACACACACACATTCAGGTGACAGATGCTAGTGTCCTCTAGCTACTACGCAGTGTTTGTTAGATTATCTTTGGACTAATGATGTGTAATGAATGAGCTATATTTTGTCTCTTCCTAATCTGCACTAATGCCAAAAAATAGAAAATCTCCTCTTCACACAGTGACTTCCTAAAAGTCTTTAGACCACTAGAGTCCGCGGAGTGCACTGCATTTACGGGTGAGAGGTCGCAGTGAGTCCTTTTCCATTCTCTGAAGGCACAGTAAAGGTTTGGCAGAGTAATTCCAGGCAGTCAAAGGGATGCTTTCACCATTAGAAGCTCTTGTTCTTGTGCAATTCCTCGAGGGTCCATTGCTACCTTTAAGTGCCACGGTAGATTTTGAGGAAGGTGAATTTCCACTAGGAGGGGAACTTCAGATTACTTAGGCCCAGTGCCTCTGAGCGGGTAGCATGACCGGTCCCCACTCGCTCGTGTTGTTCACCCACTGCGACACTAAAAGTGTGCAGACGGCAGGGAAGTGATGAATCCCTCCGTATCCAAATCCAACCTGTTCTCAGAAACAGCGGGGGGATGAATATATTACAGCCTGACGATTCATTAGCTGAATGTCAGCCACTAAGTGTGCACTGACACGGCCTTGCCTTTCAACCAGTTCACTACATGAAAGAAGACCTTTAGTTAGACTTGAGTCATCCACACAATAATTTAATAACTTACCATAATGGCTTTCAGTATCTTAACAGGGGATATTCACTGAAACTTCATCTGCGAACCTTTGCCCTCTATAAAGTGTTTTTTATAATGATAGAAGCTTTCATTTTCTACTTTGAATATGAGTAGATATGGGTGTACGAACAGCCACCGTCTCACATCAGCTGATCCAGGAATCCACAGACTACAAAAAAAATAATTGCCAACTAGTGTGGATCTCAACCAGGAAAAACGATTGTGTGTGCAGAAAAACAGCACACAGCAGAAAATATAATGCAACAACTGAAATTACTGTGTTGACAGTGTAACCCCAAGGGCCATTTAGTAGCTGTTCTGGAGCTTTCAATCATGTCACCTGGATATGTTTAAAGTCCTTCCGTTAGCAGGTTAGCAAAGACTTTAGTAATGAGTAAAAAGTAGGGCTGTCAATCGATTACAATATTTAATTGCGATTAATCACATGATTTTTCAAGTATTTATTACTCTTAACAACATGAGAGTGGACAAATATGCTTGCTTTATGCAAATTTATGTAAATATTTATTATTGGAAATCAATTAACAACACAAAACAATGACAAATATTGTCCACCCTAAAGAAATATGCTCAAATCATAACATGTCAAACTGCAGCCCAACAGGGAGTTGACAGCTGTCAGTGTGTCAGTGTGCTGACTTAACTATGACTTGCCCCAAACTGCATGTGATTATCATAAAGTGGGCATGTCTGTAAAGGGGAGACTCGTGGGTACCCATAGAACCCGTTTTCATTCACATATCTTGAGGTCAGAGGTCAAGAGACTCCTTTGAAAATGGCCATGCCAGTTTTTCCTCGCCAAAATTTAGCGGAAGTGTGACGTTGGTACCAATGGATTCCTTACATTTTCTAGTTTCCCACAGTGACACCCGCAAGTGTCTGGGTGTGAATTGAGTGCGGACGTCTCATTTCTGTTTGGTTAAAATAAAAAATAGTAATAATAAAAGGACGCTCTACAATTCCATGACATGTAAGCTAACTCTGTCTGCTGATGAAGATCATGTGATGTGATTGAAACGTCCAGAACAGCCACTAAATGGATCTTGAAGTGAGATTATTTTGTTAACTGTATCCAATCTCTGCTGACATTTAAACTAACTGTTCTTTGTCATCTCAACGCAAACTTAAAAAAATTCTTTCTCAAGGAGATCTGCTCTGTTAGAAGTGATTATTATAACACAACTGCTGCTCACATACTGTAAAGGAAGAGTTCAGCGAGGGATTCGGTGAAACTCCCTTCATTTTTTTTTTTTTTTTTTTTTTACAGCGTCCTATTCAGAAAACAAGATAAGAAGATGAAGGTAAAAATATTAATGTTACAGCAATATCTTTATCTGTCAAGCACAGAGTATTTCACAGCAAACACTGAAAGCCTGAAATGTTCCAGCTAAATCCCCACGGCCATTTGGTGCAGCAGAAAGATATGACCCTGGCATACAGAAAGAAAGGCCAGAATTCTGTTTTTAATACTTAATTTCGAAGTCACTGCTGGTAAGTGATCTTCGCGCTCTCTGCATACCAATTTGCACAAGACGTCGTCCTTGAGCACCATTAATAATGGATACGGTGTGACTATGTGCCAATAGCTGGGGCGAGCTGTGGAGCACTGAACTGCAACGCTGGGCTGGAAAATGTGCCTCCTTCCATCTCCACATCTCAAATGCAGCGTGTTTATATTAACAGAGACGATTAAGAGTTAAATTTTGCAATGTTAAATTGATCCTCTCTTGTGGTTTTGCAGGGAATCAGTGAAATCTGATCATGTAGTCAGAGTCTTCCCTATAGCTACACGGCTGTGTCACATCTGCCTGTAGCATTTTTGAAACCGCTTTCTACTTAAAGAAAATACTCAACATCAACATAAGACGTTTATGAAAATACAGGCAAAATATCCTCTAGAAATGAATGACGTGCTCCTGATTGTTTGGGGTATTATACTGGCAAATTTTCAGCAAGAATACAGCGGATTAACCCCAGAGTAGATTTTGAGAGTGTCAGAGCTGTGCACAAAGGATCGTTCATGTTATTGTCATCCTTTCATAATGAAATTTATGAAACGAAACGGCTGTCAAATTAGTATCCGAAATGAGAAATTCACTCCAAAACCCTCTTTTTCTCTGTGAATCTATCGTTAGTGCATGTTTCTAAACTATTACATGGCCCCGCTCCCAATTTAGATATCATCACTCCGTCAGTAGATGCATCTTCATTGTCGACTGACATTTTGTTTCAGCCTGACTGTGATCCGAGAGAAGCCGAGCCTGCCAGACTAATGCTAGTTTACATGTAAATATTGTATACTGTGCACACCACATGTTGAACAAACACATTAGCCAGCTGCAGACTCATTTGCTACGGGCCATTTTCTACATCTCTTAACGGAGATAAAACAGAAAGCGAATATGTTAAACATTCACAATTAAAAAAAATGTAAACATTTTCTTAAAATGTAGCAGACGATACTGTATCTGGGCCAAAGAAGACACTAGAGTGCTCTTGTTAACCAACGTTTTGCTGCCGATGGAGACGCACTGCACATTAAAATGTTAGTTGCTTAATTAACTTAGCGTGTTAAATGAATATGAGTGGTCCAGCGCCTTCTTTGAGTTCACTCCTTTGTGAAATGACCCTCTCTTCTCCTACACTGTCTGCTTTTGTGAGGTGTCTGAAGCGCACAAGATCCCCCCCTTTATATTTTCTTTAAATCTCATCCGGCTCTGTCATTAAAAGTAGGCTTGAGAGTTTTTTTCTGCCGTGTGAACTCCTTTCAAAATGGATGGACAGATGGAGCGTCATTGTAATTCTAAAAAGAGATCTCAAGGGGAAATGGTGGATGAAGAAATCTCCGCCTGAATTACAAAAGGGTACATTTATTGGCACTTAGCTGGTTACTATATGCGCTACACTGTAGCGATAAGCACCATTTGCTCTAATGGTTATAAAGTCTTAATTCTCTATCTCCCGGAAATAGAAATATTTACTATTCTTGTCCTGTTTAATAGAAAACTGTAGTCAAATTGGCTTTGCAATCGCGCTAGAAATTCAAAATGTGACATATAATTGCAGGTGTTTTTTTATAGACAGAAACTGAGCCTCTACTGCAGCACCTTCGAGGACTGTGACAGGCCTGGTAACCATTGGAAACAGCCTACTATGCAGAGGACAAAGGCAAACCTGAAGGATGGGACCTGCCAATGATTCCCCCTTGTGAGCAGCCACAAGACTCACAGGCCATGTTGATTTACTGACAAAAACAAGGTCCCCTTCTGCGCCAGTCAATGCCGGTGTGAAACACTGCTCAAACAGGATATTTCGCTTTTTTACTGGTGCTCATCTCTCAAAGGTAATGGCTCGGAAAATCTGAATGTCTTTAAAAGGCAACAGGGGCTACAAGGCCATTATACATTTCTTATCCCGCTGACATTGCCGTCACAGCTTAGACAGGCTGACATAGAGGGTCACCAGCTTATTACTTTCTCAAAAGTGGTACGACCCAAACGAACGGAACGCTATCATTAAGACTTCATTTAGCGGTGGTTGAAGTGCGTAACCTGCACATGGCAGATTGATTCAACGTCAATTCCATCCGTCGCTCCTATCATAATCATTTCAAGCATTTACAGGATGTGGAACGGCGAGTCTTTTGCAGTAGCGGGTGGTGCGGGGGAGGGGGGGGCGACGACAGGTCAGCACTTCATGTGCTGTAGCTTTTCCAGCGGTACCTCTACGTCTTTATGATCTCAGATTAAAAGAAACACCTTAATCCGATATGCGATCAGTCTCCAGCAAACCACCTATTAAAAAGGTGCTGGAAATATATCTGAGCACCGCGAGAACATGTGGTCAGTAGCTGGTGTACAAGACTTACCTCGCTAAGCCGGCTTATACTTTAGCTCATAGCACTTCTAAGCTTCTTAACGAGTAAGCTCAAACTGAGCTAATTATTCATGGACAGCCTCCGTCTCAGGGAACACAGCCAGGATGAGTACCTAAAATTATGAATTTTGAACTGTAACATATGGAAACTGTAATTGACAAACCATGCAGGAAACATCTGCCCCTGCTTTATACACTATAAAAGTATCACTGCTGTCTACTATGCTTATTATTCTGAAAGGTAGTCTTACATCAGAATTTTGTCATCCACAATCCTTTGCTTGCGGCTTAGACTCGCAGCTATGATATCTTGATGTTTTAAATTAAAATTAAAAGTCAGCTGGGGCTGTAATTTCTCTCATGTTTTTGTTATTCAAGTAGAGTTTTTTGTCCCCAAAGATTAAAAAGCTGACTCACACCGTTAATTGTTATTCATCTTAATATGGCTTTCCCATGTGCCTTTGTCATTTTAATGTAGCTACTTCAAAGTCAAAAAATCTCTTTCACGGTGCGTTCTGTTATGTTGCTCACTGGCATTACAATTTTGAGCATGTTTCATCATCAGATTAGAGGACGAAACTGGAGTTTGTCAAGATTTAAAACTAATTATCCATTTCCTGAAAACTACTATTTGATTAGTAGTACACGGTAAATATTGCTTGTCTAAATTCGTAGTCCGACATAAAGAGCACTGTACAGTATTTTCTGTGAATATACAGTATTCCATGCAAAACATGTCATTCTCATTTACCCTCATATTTTCATATTGGCATTTCATGCTCAAGGAAATAGTGTGTGCATCTGCTGATTTATTCATTTACAGCTGCATCCGAGTTCCCAAAATAACAGACATATTTTAATTTCATACCATTAGCGGAGGTACTTCATCACATTTACATTCTAAATCCTGCTTAATCTTTTTTCTTTTCTTTTCAGGCACGTCTACATTGATTTTCCCATGTATGTAAATTGCTTGCTGAGGCACTTCATCACCGCACTGACAACTTTGTAACTTCATTCTGGTTATCAGCACATTACTGAAAAACTAATTTATGACAGACAATTGGATCACCTGTGAGGATCACTGTTGCGCAAAATAAACATAATTGTCTATGTAAGATTCTACAGTAATCTGATCCAACATGATTAACAGGGAGTTCCTAACAATGACAAACTCCCAGTCAAACATATTTCTGTGAAAATAATGACTTATTTGAATAGAAGTAGGACCGGCTTTAGCATGGGAACCATAATGAACGTCATTCCATTTGCAAGGTGGGAAAATGGTGAAAACTGTTCATTAGCCGCTTTTCATAAACGATGACTAAATTAAGTAGCAACAAAGTACCACTTTTCATGAGTAGATGCAATACTAAATTGGGATGCTATCAACAAAATTAAATGCAAATAGTATGCAAAATACTGAAGAGAAAAATCACCTTCCTATGTAGCATGTCTGTGTATGAGAACAGGGCGTACATAATGTGGAAAGCTACAGTCAACTCCTGACTGCAACTGAAGGTAATGATGTATGGACTGCATTAAATGATGCATGACTCAAAATAGAAAACCTATTTTCAAACACAACACTGAAACTTTTCCATTATTCACATCTGATATACAATTACAGCATCAACATCAGGATGTACAGTGCATGTGCAACCATCACATCACATGCATTATACTCTCTCAAATTAGACCCACTATGGTGTACGTATTTAGCAACCACTTTGATGCTTGATACTGTTGGGACCCACCATAAATGGTGACCCCACATGAACTCAGTCACATGATCCTTGACCCATGGACTGGATTGGCTACTGTAGCATGATGACTCATTCACACCTACTTGTGAAATTCAACCAGGATAAAAGCAAAGGGACCCCCTTCGTTCTTCCTCTTCTCCTTCTCTTTCCCTTGGCCTCCCCTGCAGCAGAACCAGCTGCTCCGCAGGAGGTCAGCTCTTGGCCTTTTCACCCTGCTCTCCCTACAGATCAGAAGCTGTCGAAGCAGCTCTGCTCTGATCTATGAACTGTTAGCAAACAGACATAGAAACACAAGGAACTTCCTTCTAAGGCAGAAGATGCAAGAGCCTGCCTTTTGACCAGCTAACTTCAAGCAACAGGAGCAGAGAAGTTAGCACCAAGCTGCAAAAACAGGACCTCCAAACTGCACAGTTGGACCTCAACACAGCAAAGACTGCATCTCTGACTTGGAACCACAACGTCAACCTTTTTATTTACAATTACTTTTTATGCATTAGCAATTGCACACGGCTGAGCAAGACTGTTCAACTTTGATTTTTGTGAATGTACCTGTATTGATATGTTTAATGTTATTCATTGAGTTTTACTGTTGTGCTATTATTGTAGTTAAGATATTTGATGATATCTGATGTGTTAGGTTATGCCACATAGACAAAGGGTCTTGCCTGCAAACTAACCATCTTTCTAACCCACTACATTATCTGGCACATATTAAGATCACATACACATTGGTTTTAAACATAGACATACACATTCAGAGAATCTCAACCACCTCAACACACACCCCTTTGTTTTTCCTGAGCACATGTGCTCCCAAGAACAAAGAGGCCATGTGGTGACATCCGGGCGGCTATCTTTGATCCAGCCATTTTTGTAGTTCTCTCTCTCTCTCTCTCTCTCTCTCTCTCTCTCTCTCTCTCTCTCTCTCTCTCTCTCTCTCTCTCTCTCTCTCTCTCTCTCTCTCTCTCTCTCTCTCTCTCTCTCTCTCTCTCACACACACACAAAAGTGAATAATGCCAACCGGTGCTGTGTCAAGAACTACAAAATGACACTACATTAATTTCAAAGACTGGTGCCCCGAGAATGATTTAATATACATTAAATCATAATGTTCAATATAATTAATAATTATTTTGATAATTATTATTTAGTTTTGATAGCCATTTTAATATCTTTTGAGCTTGTGTACCAATATAATTTGGTGCCCTGTTATTATTAATATATATTGATAGTTTATTAATATTAATAATTATCTTCAATATTTTCTAATAATTAGACCAGCTCCTGTCTGCGTTCCCAACAAAACAATATCTAAATAAGCGTTCATTTCGCATGACTTCAAAAAGATTGTCTACTTCGTTGATATATTTTAATTTTTAGCCACGTTACAGTAGTAGAGTCAAATGCTCGGTCCACCACTTTGGTTTAAGTATCAGCAACTATTTAAAGAATTGCAATGAAATTTTGTACAGACACTAATAACTGTGGTGATCCTCTGACTTCTCATCTAGCACCACCAGCAGGTCAAAGGTTATACTTATCCAGTGAAATAGCTCAACATCTAGCCTACTACATGCACTGGTACAACATTTAGTGCAGACATTTATGGTTCACAGATGTTAAGACCTAATGACTTTACTGATCCTCTTAACCTTTCTTCTAGTGCCACTGTTGTTTTTGTTGTTGTTTTTTTAAATGTCTCGACAACTTTTGGATGGATTGTCGTGATATTTGCTACAGACACCCATGGTGCCCATGACCAATCCTGATAACGTTGGTGATTAGGTTAGCTGTGCCTAAGTGCAGCTTTAAAGAGCCGCTGACATGACTAAACACTTAATTTTGTGTCATTTAGCTTATTGATTTTGCACTCACACGCCTGCCCTCAGATAATGACGAGACAAGCAAATGCTTTCGATTTTTAATCCAAAAATCCAGAAATAACACAATGTTACTTTTTTCAAGTATTACTAAGCCTTCATTCAACTTTTCACAAACATTAAATTCACAATCCCAGAATTTTTTTCTTTATTGTTTTAAGGTTGAAACCCTTTGACTTGTATTAAATATCAAATTACCTCAATGAACAGCATGATCTAAATATTATAACTCCTGAAGTAATTACACAAGTCTTTTTTTTTCAGTTAAATGAAAACGACTCCTCAGAGATGTTAGGTAAGCCATTAATGATGCTAACGCCAGATTGGGAGCATTTCTATTGCCTCCGCACGGCTCTTAACATGGCGACAGCTGAGCCGGCGGCTCTTAGCTAACGGTGCAAACAACGCTAACAGTGAAAACAAAGGCAACAGTGCACACAGAGCTAACAGTGTTAACCTGATGGGGACTGGAGGTCGGGTGCTACGCCTCCGTGATGGTGGGTCACGCTCACATGCACAAACATGCACTAAAATAAAAATGTCAACAAAGGAAGGAGAAGCTCAGATTTCAGCACTAACAGAGGGACAGTTACTTCATTCTCTGCTCAGGTAGATATTACTCCACTATATCTTTACATAGCAGATAGTTGTTTGCTGCTATATTAATGCTCTTGATATTGTATAGAGCACCTTTAAATATTTAATTTTGTACTGTATAGGATTCTAGGCAATAAAAATGATGTAGAAATACCAGGCTGGGGACATCATTACGGCAGCTACTGTGCTGCTCTGTTTATGTTTGTATCAGGTGAACTAGCTGGTCATAGGCCACACAAAAAGTAGCCTATTTCACTTGGAGCCAAATCATTTGAAGTCTATTAAGTGTGCTTGGACCAGATGATAGAGCTGTAGTCTCATCAACCATATGTTAGGCCACCGATTAAAACTGGAGACACGCTGAGAGACGCTTTCCCCCTCAAGTCAAACACGGAGGTGCAGCTGTTTTGGGTAAGGCTTGTTTTACATCTCCAAGTCTCTTTATTGCATATCTAATTTAAAGGGACATTTGATTTAAAGTTGCACTGCCTTGCCAACACATAACCTGCTTTGAAAGCCAGTACAGTGCCTTTTTAAATCAGCTTCCATTAACATATTATTAAACAAACATTCATGATTTTCTGTCATAGGTTAAGATGAAGCATAGCGAATCAGAGCATGTCACCCAAAATGCCATTCCTTCCATGTTTTGTCTGATAAGAGTTTCACTTTCTAACAGCTTTAAAGGTTATTTTTTTACGGTAAAATACAGTGGAGAGAGATGTGTTGTATAACAAAGTGTCCCTCCCTGCTGGATTGAAACACAGCATATCACGATTACATGGCCCACACTTTATCCAGCTGAGCCACCAGGACGCCACAAACAACTAAGAGGTTCAAGGGATGCTTGCTGCCATGGCAACGCAGTAAACAACACTGATGTGTCTTATTAACTAGCCTACAAAGGACTGAAAACCAAAGAGCTTGAGCAACAATGCCACACGAGTGAAATAAAACTAAGTCCATTTTCAATAGACTCAAAAGTGATCGGAGAGTCTCAGGAAGGAAATCTACTCAAAGCTCATCATTCCACATTATTCCACTAAAGCTGCATTTTTATTTTTTCGCAGCAAAGTGAAAAAGTAATGAGGCAATATGTCTGTATTTCTTTTCCCCTAAATATTGCCAGTGAATTTGGTCTCCGTGCATTTCACAAAGCTTTAGCAGACGCACGTTAACATTTGCATTTTAATCCCAATCATTTCTTTGAGTATATGATTTGAAATTGAATTTTCTTGCGGCTACGTTTAATGATCACAGGGGACATAATTGAAGACCGTAAAATGCACAACGGATTTCACCGTCTAATACGATGACGTCTCTTCCCCAAAGCTACTCAACTGACAGCCAGCTGCCAAGTGTCTTGCTTGCTCAGCTGTCTAACCAAAACATTACTGATATGTCAAAATTCAAAGACTTTCGCAGTCAGAAGAAATGCAGGAATTAACATTTGTGTCATTTATTTCGAAAAAAGTAAACATTCAACAGTGGTTCATTGGCTATGATTCTTACTGTAACAGTTAAGGCACTAAAATATTGACAAATGGTTAATAATACAAAATAAACAACAACAAAAAATGTCAGTAAAGCTCCATCATTAGACTCTGACCTGTATACTCATGTATAAAACAAAATAAATAAAAATATTCCATTAAAGGTGCAGGGTGTAGGATTTGGCAACATCTAGCAGTGAGGTTGCAGATTGCAACCAACTGAAACTTCTCCCGTGTGCCAAGCGTGTAGGAGAACTATGGTGGCCGACGTAAAAACGTGAAAGCGTCCCTATCTAGATTCAGTGTTTGGTTTGTCTGTTCTGGGCTACTGTAGAAACATGGCCACCGGCTTTGTGAAGAGGACCCGCTCCCTATGTAGATATAAACAGCTCATTCTAAGTTACCGAAAACACAATGATTATTATTTTCAGGTGGTTATACACTAATGAAAACATAGTTATTAATATTATATTCCATTTATGCCAATAGATCCCTCTAAATGCTGCACACTGTTCCTTTAAGACAAGTGCAGCGTATTTATAAATAACTTAAAATAACCTTAAAGCTAGCGGTGCAATTTCAGCTTTTAACATTCATTGCAAGTTCTATCAAAGTCAGCCAAGGATATTTTCAAGTTTTACTTAATTGTCTTTCCAGAACAATTTGTCCACATCTTCTGGAGAGAGGACAGATCTTTTAGCACTAACAATGTCTCCAGCCTTTGAAAAAACTACTTTCTAGGAACAAAGGTAGCGTGATTTCCTCAGAATTGAAGAGTGGGCCAAACAGTTCAGCCAAGGCTGACTTCTTTAGAAGTGGAGATGATGATGAGGTCTGTGAGTGCTACCGCTGCATTCACTGTGTTTCCACCCTGCAATATGAAATGACAACAAATTTAAAGAGACAGTTGCCATTGTAGCAGCAATATTTATTTCATATATACTTTAACAGAACCTTTTACTGGTTTAAAAAATAATAACCTTGATATAAAATAAATGAAATACCTGCAATCTCTACAGTGAGGCAGATTCTCTTACGGCACGCAATATCCATGTTAGGGAGGGTCCTGAACCTCGGATTAAGCACTGTGCATTTGTTGTGGAAGAGTTGAGTTCAGGGTCACAGTAACTGTCTGCATCATTTGATCCCATGGATTTCAGGATCGTGGGTTTGAGATGTAGAAGGTAGAAGGTATAGCTTCAGAGCTCATTATTGCTGTGAGAGTTTTCAGGGGTTTAAGGACCTCCATCACGTCCTCTGCCACTCTCACATCCTGGTCGGACAAATGAACAATGTCTTCGTTCTTGAGTGCTTTTTCTGTCAATGCAGAGTAAATAGCAGCTTTGCGGTTTTAAGTAACGTTCCATCATGTCATAACTGGAGTTGAAGTGGGTGGGAACATTAGCGGTAGTCACTGCTTCGTCGCGGTCTGATCTGCAGTGAGGGGCTGCTTGTCTTTGTGTCGTTCCGCTAATCGACACATTCGGGTGATGCCGTCGTAAATGACTTAGCATGTTCAAGTGTTTCCACAGACACTGTACAGTTTCGCTGTAATGCTCCCATACAGTGGATCTTGGGAGGATCCTCCAGCTCTGGTCTATCGTTTGTGTTTGACATTCCAACGTTGGAGACTAACGACGACTAAGCAAACTGCCAAAAACTTTCCGGATAGAATTCACACTTTAGAATCGCTGCAGGTGCGAAAACGTAGACATACATTTACTATTTTGACAGTAACTGTTTGGGCGTACCAAACCGGAAGTCGCATACCGAACCAAACATCCTGTACCAAACAGTTTGGGGCAAATACACAGCCCCTTACACCACTAATAAAGACATTCATTTCATTTCATGATTGACTTTGACACATAAGTCTGTGATGTACTCCATATTCTAGATGAACACACGTTCCGCCAGCTTGTTAATGCTAGTACATTTGATTTAGACTTCAAAGCACTTTGCATGCATTTAAAATACAGGCATGATGGTTGCAATGATAGCACAGAAACATATTCTAATTCAATTCCAATCCACTGTCTATATAATAGTGTTATTAAAAAGCCTGTGTAGTCTAAATACAGTCAAGTCAAGATACAATGCAGCCGCTTAACTGCTGAATGTCTTATCACAGTCACTCAATCGACTTCTCCTCCCCACCATGGATCAAAGGGGTATCCATCTGCTATTACTGAGCAAATGCCACGTCTTTCAGTTAGAGGATTTCTCAGACGTTATCTTCTTTTCATCCTGAACCGGAGCTTTATTTCCTCTGAGACATGCACTCACAAAGCAGCACCCAATCATCTAGCGAAACAAACAAAGTGCGAGACAAGAGGAAAGGGCAATTGTTTTAAGTTTTATATTTCACGCTTTGTTATTTTACCAATTAGATAATGTATTTGTGTCGTTTATGGATGCTTTATTAGAAAAACTTAAGGTGACAGACGCCACGCTGAGTCAATAATTGTTGTTGTTGAGATTCAAATCTTGCTCCAGCATGGAAATCCTAACAAATCTACGTTAAGTTGCCTTCGGTAAGGAGGATTAATAATTAGAGACACTGACAGAAAAAAGCTCCCTAAATTAACATCACATCATCTCTGCAGTCTTGGACCCTTTCGGTGAGATTTGTGTACATGAATAATATTTTCCTAAAGCTATGAAAACTAGAGAGGCAGTTTACTAATCTTTGAAGTGACACTTTCTCAAGTTGATTTTTTTATAACACATTTTGTGAAGAATGAGACACTGGACTCTTTGAATACATATAAGATACCAGTGGTATCTTTTTTTGAAAAGTCCATCTAATATTTTGCTCTGTTCCATTAAGTTGATACTTAAGTGTAGAAATGAAGCACATAATTGATTAACAAATTAGTTGATCAAAATAAAATGTATTATTTTGATAACTGATTAATTGTTTCAGTCATTTTTCAGACAAATATCCCATCCCATATGCAGCTTCTCGACATTTCTTTATATTATATGATATTAAACTGAATTAGAGCTAAAACAATTAGTCAATTTATTGTTGATTCTGAAAAACAAGCTGCAACTATCTTAATATGATTAAGCATTTAAGTCATTTTTAAAGAACAAACAGTGAAAAATTGCCAAATAATGTGTGGTTCCAGCTTCTTAAATTAGAGGGTTTGCTGTTTTTCTTTGTCGTATATCATTGTAAAGTGAATATCTTGGGGTTTTAAAATTTTGGTCAAACAAAACAAGACATTTAAAGATGTCATCTTGGATTCTGGAATGATGTGATTGTTGGCATTTTTTCACAATTTTTGACATTTCTTTGATTGATTGATTAATCTTTAAATGTCATATTGTGTTTTTATTGTGTTATTGTTTTATGTTTTCATGTTTTATGCTATATTGCAGGTAAAACAATTCCCTGTTGTGGGACAATAAAGATCTGAACTGAACTTATTAATTAATCAAAAGAAATAACAGACAGATTAATCAATAATGAAAATTATGGTTAGCTACCCCCCGAAAACTGAATCTTTGGGTTATGGACATTTTTTGCTTTTTCTGGACATTTTAAAAGACCAACCAATTAACAAATTAATTGAAAATGGATATTATTGTTTGTACTGTAAGCCCTTCTTCAGTGTGAGATTGAAGTAAAAAGGCACTCAAACAAACTGAGATGTCTGGAATAGAAGCAATTAGAGCTGCAAAAATTAGTTGATTATTGATTAGATAGACAGACAATTAATCTGCAATTATTTTGATAATAAATCAACGTCAATGATTATTTTGTTTTACTTATTATTTTTCTAGCAAAGATCTCACACAATCAATCTTCTCAAATATAAGAATCTGCTGTTTTTTCTGGTTTATATCAATGTAAATATATATCGTTGAGTTTTGGACTGTTGGTTGGACAAAACAAGACAGTTGATGATGTCGCCTAAGACTCGGGATAGTCGGCAGATTCATTGATAATGAAAATAATTGTTAGTTGCAGCACTAGAAGCGGCGAGAAAATATTCCATCAAGAGGAAACCTCCCTGTACTTATTAATTTACCTCACTAAAAGTACATGCTAAATAAAGCAGTAACTACAACTGAAGCATCATAAGTAAAAGCACTCAGAGAATGGACCCTTTGGACTCTGAAGAGGGTTGATTTAAGATTGTCCATTTTAAAGGCTCGTACCAACAGCTATCACATCAGACAAATGTAGTCAAGCAAAAGTTCAGCAGATATTTCCATTTGAAATGGATTGAAGAATACATAACATCCAGAATGGTAAACCTGAGGTCAAGTACAAATATCTCACAGTAAACATACTATCTCTGCTAAGTTAAAGGATACACAAAGCTCTTGAGTCTTCAACCATCCATCCAAACATCCAGGCACAGACTGACACGCTTTATGAATGTCCTTTACATCACTAATCTTGGACACCACAAATGAGGCCCTTGGCGTCAATAGACACCCATCCCACAACGACTACATCCAGTCATCATCTGTCAAGTCTCTCGATAGAGAAAGTAGTTTGTCAGACCGATCTAATGAACTGATCTTGCGGGAGCGAAAGTGCATCATCAATAACCGTAAGCAGGGACGGCTCCGAGTCCGAAAGGCCAAAAGCATGCAGCCATTGCCTGCTGGAAGACGATCACTCTTTAAAGAGATTATCACTTTACATTGCCCGGCTGGTTCGTTTGCTACTTTGCTACATAGTACTATTGATGTTGGTATCAAACCATAAAGCTTTCATATCGTTTCACGTCTCAGCACCGCTCATATGAGCATAATATACAGCTGACCTTCTACCGGGCACTGTTTTCCCTGACAAGAGTTTGGTTGGCATGTCTCAATGCGTCTTGACAGACAGGTACGCTGAGGGCTGCGACTGTGATGCCACTGCTGTTTTTCCTTCAACGGTGGAGTTTGAGTTGGTGTAGCTTTTGTTTTGCCCGTTCATATCTCATGTAAGTCAACGTCACCCACCTGCCCCTCAGTCCAGGCCCTTACAGATGACTCCCCACATCACAAAAGATTCAATCGAGTACACGCCATGCAATGGCATGCTAGACCACTCTTCCTTTGGCGGATTTGTCTTATATAAGCATGGCAGTTTAGAAATTGGGCAGTTTAGAAAAAAAACAACAGTGCTGTGGTTTAATTGGGCTCCAGAGAGAGATTTCCATTTTTTAGATAGCAGTCTATTGAGCGGACTATTACCTTTGCAATGGCCAGTGCTTGCACATATTTATTAGAGGAAAATCCTCATTTCTTTTAAAAAATGCCAGAACCCTCACATTAGCATTTACATTTATAACATTTGGCAGACAGGCTTATCCAGAGTGACATTCACCACTGTTCAGTATTCATAATTGAGACAACAGCATCAACTGAAGGCATTTGGCAGCGACCTGATCATCCCAGCATTCAGCTGGCCGTAAGTGTGCTACAGAGAGTAAACTGGTGTGCTGGACTAACAAGCTTCAACTCATTCCCTTGAACAGATTTCCATTTATGTGGGACACAATGGGCAGTCACACTTCACTTACTACAATATAGGATGCTGTCTTTATTGTAGAAAAGGCTGGACAAATTGCTCACATTGTCAGCAAGGCAATTTCTTTAAACCTAATGGTAAAGTACTGTAGTACTTTCTGTTGTATTATATTTGTATAGCAAAATGGCATTGCACAAGCTTTAAGCACAAGTAAGGTACAGCGATTGTATCATTATAGTCTATCATAGACTATATTTGGCAAGCTACGTTGTGACTTGTAGCTTGCACGAAGCACAGTGTGCACTTGATGCACTTCACATGAGCCTCTGTTCCAAGAGAAATAAAGATAGTTTTTGGATATTGTCACTGCCCCCACTAAGGGACAGAAGCATCCTCAAAGAGGTTTTGACAGAAATCCTCTTTAAGGCCCTGGGGATTTTTTTTTTATTTTTTTTTCTTGAACTCCTGTTTTCAACAATGTCTCTGTTCACTGTCTGGAAAATGGTGTAATGACCGAGTTTTAATCACAGTACATTGTAGAGTTGAACACAATTACACACCAAATGTATTGCCATTTAACAGTTTTATAAATGCTTTTATGTCAAGTTTCTCCTTGGCTTATCCCATCACGGGCTAAAGCAGCCTCTGTTAATATGTACAAATTACCCAAATAGCCCAGAAAATAAGCTAAAACACAAAGAGAAGGTCTAAGAGACAGTGACTCCAGGGAAAGGCACACATTTTTGTGCGCTTTGGAAGCGTTATTAGGCACAATAAAAACTATTAAATACTGCCAACAATGTTGCCAAAATAAAAACAAACAAAAGAAAATCCCAAACTATACTACATGCTAATTATAAGCAGGTTTAAAGTATGTAATGACCAAAACACAAACTCCAAAAAGTCGCAAACACTTGATTTTTGAGCGTGCTGTTGATGTACATTATCCTTCCACAACGCAATGCATAAATGAATTGTGAATGGCGATAAACAGCTCCAGAAATATATTGAAAAAGAACAACAACAACAAAAATAACAAGTATTACATTTTCAGAAATATGTTTTGCTTTCTCTCTGTAAAGCTTAAAGTTTTGACAATGGTATTTTAAAGATGCTGTCTGACTGATATCCAATAATGCACGTCTTTTATCATTTCCTGTTATAAAAAAAGGGAATGTTAGTTTCTTGTAGGGAATTGCATTCCAAGCAAAAATACTATTCAAAAATCACTGGGAATTGTTCGATTATTATTCGAATAATAACGCATTGGCCGAAATGCAATCTGGAACCCTTCGGCTATCATTTGATGATGATTTAGCTATTTCTTGGTTCAAAATTGGCTTGTAAACTGGCTGTTTGTGAAACAATCCAGTCGTACACATCGTCTCTCAACTCCAACTCCAGGCTCACGTCTCAAGTTGTTAATCGGACTGTAAACAATGAGCAGTGCACGGAAAAGGAAGGCTTTGCCCGGATATCCGCTGGCTACACTGGAAACCCAGAAATACAGCCCTTTGTCCGCAGAGGCTTATGCATCGTCAGACCGATAGCTTATGGGTTCTGAGATTAGTTTCTTGTATACTAATTGCAAGATCAGTACACTATAAAGATGTGTGATAATTAGTATGAAGTATGGAATTGGGACACAGCATAAATTTGGTCGCCGAAGGCCCTAAATTGCCTCGGGTTGACTTGGCTGGATGAATGGATACATACTGTACATTAAATGCATGGATGAATGGATACATAGATGGACTTTACATCAACACATGCATTGAAAGGACTGAGAATGGGTTCTGACTTACCCTGAAAAGGAGTTATAGCTGTATCATGCAAATTATATTATGCTAATCTGTGCTACTCAGCATGGCCACCCAGTGAATGCATGCAACATATGAAAATTTCATGCTCTGCAGGATTTATACGGTCGACTAAACAGCCTGTCAGTCTGTGGACACACGGGAGTCACTGGACACATTCCAAGGGTACAAAAATCAATCCCCAGAAACAAGCCCATAAATATAACCAAAATGAAGTATTACTGAAATTAACTCACTGCTGGAATCAGTACATCAGTAACAGCTCTCGTAATTAATAGCTAAACTTCAGTGAACTATTTAGAAACAAGGATAGGAACATCCAATAGATGTTGATCTTAGGGATAGATTTTTCTGAGCCGGGCTTCAAGCTCGGTGTCAGCAAGAAATCCACCCGGCTTAAGTGTCCTTCTGCTCATGTATGTGTAATAATGTGCTGATCGATGAGTTATACTGCTTACTTAGGAGAAGTGCAGCCAAATAGACCACGCTGCACAAACTCTTCATTCAGTAGGTCATTTAACTAAGCAGTTTTCTTAATTTCACATTAACATTGGGGGAGAAAATCAAACACTGTTTATAGCACACGCATTTTTCTCTGCAATGACCATGATAAAGACATTTTACATCCATTGCTTTCAGAAAACACAGATCAATACATATTTGTGCTGCATTTCTTCAGAAACTGTTCTCAGCTGTACCTTAAATCTTTTCTGAGGAGAATGTGCTCAGTATTTCAGAGTTATAAAGCTTTCGGAGGTGTCAAAGATTTACACAGCAATAATCTGCAGCTTTACACTAATATAGTGCAGCACACCTTGAGATAAGCCTGCTAGGTTATTATTGTTTCCAAAAAAAAGCTAAAGGCAGTAAATTATCAGTTCGTGAATTTGTGTGCATATTAGATAAATTTCAAATAACACATGCACCAAAGCGTGCAATGAAGTAGAACTTATTCCGTGGATTTGGGCCAAATGTGCTGATATTCTGCTGCTGCTGTTTCTTTGAGGTAATATATTTTTCATCGCCCTAAAGATGTGCTTTTTTTTGTGATGGTCCAGCCTAGTTAGACTATTATCAATGCAGCAGTGCTTCACTGTAAGGCACCAATGTAATTCTCCTCACAGACGCGTAGACAAAAGGGAGAGATTTAATCAAGGTGAGCTGAATTTTTCCGCTATTGTTTGTCAGCTGCAAAAAGCAAGAAATCAAGATGCCTGATTGTGAATCTCTCAGAATTAAACATGCTCTTTGATTAGAATATAAGGATGTTATGGAAATATGAAAGCACAGAAAGAAATGTATAATATTCTTTAATTCCTCTTCCCAAACAAAATAAAAAATACCATATTGTGGTTGCAGATAGGATCTGAAATTAACATTTTTCACTGCCTGCCACTGTAGCAGGCAAGTATTTTTTTTTGTCTGTCACTCATAAGTTTTATCTGCCACTTTTGAAATCTATGCGCTAATTGAAGGAATAACATTTAAGATCTGGTGTCATTCAATGTTTAATATATATTTTTCATGTAAAACATTATATGCATGTTAAAATAGGAACCCTATTTTTCGTGGGCGGGAGGGTAGTGTACACAGTACTGTATGCTACTTTGATATTGTCATCTATAGTGGTTATTTGCATAAAAACACACAATTCAAATGATTATGATTATTTAAATATTTTCTATTTAATATAAATCTTGGCATTAGTAGTTTTAATGATGTATTACAAGCTGCTTAGAGCTAGTACTTAGAGCTAGGAACATAAACAGGTCATATTTCCCTCTGTAACATCTACAGTATTTTATATTGCTCCTCCTTCATACAACTTGATTTACTCGCCAAAAACTACATTTTTCAAGATTACATTTGAACACATCATGGTAAAGTTGTAATTTACCTTTGCCAAATCTTCCTTTTTACTGAACAGAGAATGATCGCACCACAGTGTAACTCAATGGAACCTCCATTAACATTATTTAGACAAGCAGGACTTTGCTGCTCACCGGCAGGTAACACTTACTAACTCTCCTCCTGACGATTTCAACATGGATTTGTTGTTCACAGTGTAGCATTATCAGGGTAATAAACAGGGTGCATCCCCTCAGGTTTAGTAATGCCATGCTGTTGAGCATGCTGTGGCTCTGGTCTCAAACAAAGGAAACATGATACAGCGTGCGTATGCGTCATTGTGCATGTGTAACTGTCGGAAAGCATAAGAGGAATCAATAGTCACGGAGGCATGAGATGCCAAGGAATCGGACAACTAGGAACCGGTTCTCAACAGGAGCGGATTCTTTGTTCCCATCCCTAACGTTTTCCCTGCCTGCCAAAGTGGTGGCTTGATGATTTCAGAGAATTTACCCGCATTTGGCGTGTGGCGGATGCCAATTTCAGACCCTGGCTGCAGATCATCAAACAGCATAAACTGAAACATATCTAGTTCCCACAACTTTCCTGGAACAACATGCACAGATTCTTTGAAAAGACAAGACCAGATAAAAATATGGTCAGATATTATTCACAGACTTTTTGTTTTTGCGCTGGGCTGCTTGATTATGTATGTGTCTCTCTATTAAAGCCAGACATTCAACCAAACAGAGAAAACAGAAAGTGAAGGTTGAGGCTCTTAACCGTTCACTCCACTGGAATAGTTAATGCTTCTGCGGTCTTCCAGCCTTTAATAGGCGGCAGAGTTAGACTTCTCCAATGAGGCCGGTGCAGTCTGATGAAGAGCATGCCGCACGACTTTCTGACAAACAAATCAATATGTAAGGACAGAATGATCTCTCATCACGGTGGCATATTCAGCGGGAGTAATTCATGGGAGGCATTATCCTTTTCCTAATGTCTCAGTCGAGAATGAATAGTGGATTAAATGCACTACATTTTGTCCAATGCTTCTTACTTCAGAAAGGAAAGTCTTAATAGGACTAGTAAGGCCTGTGGTAATAAGCGCTGCACAATAATATATTGTTCTTATGCATTATTTAATGGCACTGTGGGGAAGATAGTGTTTGTGTGCATTTCAAATTCTCTATGAGAGCATGTAGCTCCTTTAATTGGCTCTCTCAAGAGAGCCAAAGGGAAATGCTGTTCTGGCAGAAGATATTGATCAATATGACCAGATGCAGCTACTGAAAGCATGATCTAAATCAGTGTCACCTTCAGGTAAACAGCAGAAGACTAGAAGCTGCAGCTGAAGACATCACTGGATGTTTTACTACTATGCTTCACTCAGCTAGGGTTGTCGCAGTAGTCTACGTTACCGGTGTTACACGGTGTTACACGGTGTTACACGGTGTTACGCGGTGTTACGCGGTGTTCGGGCAAACACCAATTACACTACTTGCCCACCGCCCTCACCATCGTTTTTTTTTTTTTTTATAGAAATAAACCCATTTAGTTCATTTTCACATATCAGCCGTGTTATCGATACATAGTAGGACGACGGATGCTACAAACTGAAAGAGAAAGTGTCTACTCCGTACTGTGTCTAGCAGACGTAAGACGTCTGATTTCACAGACACGAGACGAGAGAGCGTTAACGGACAAGGATTTGGTGTCAAAGTGAAGAGCAAAAGGGCCTATTTTACAATATTTTGGATTTAAACCAATGCTATAGGGAATATAATGTTAATGAGACTATTGCTATGCAGAGGGCAGAGCGGTCACAGCCGGTGTGCGTGGCGCAGTGTCGGTTGGAAACTTGCAGCACAGTAGTGAAAGCTGGACTGGAGAGGCAAGACACAGCCGTCTGACGTTAAAGATCAAAGTAAGTGCCCTTATGGGTACCCCTAGAACCCATTTTCATTCACATATCTTGAAGTCAGAGGTCAAGGGGCCCTTTTGAAAATGTCCATGATCGTTTTTCCTCGCCTAAATTTTGCGCAAGTTCGAAGCGTTATTTAACCTCCTTCCCGACAAGCTAATATGACATGGTTGGTAACAAAGGTTTCCTTAGTTTTTAGTTTCATATGATGCCAGTATCTTCACTCTAGCTTTAAAACTGAGCCAGCTACAACCTCTGAAAGAGTGGTCGTTAATGTGTTAAATTAGTGGCATTAAAACAGATTTGCATTAACAATGTTATAATTGCGTTAACTTTGACAGCCCTGATTGAGTATCATCTTGTCTTGTAAAATATCGAGTGTAATCTGTAACACTGGTGTTGTACAAGTTTATTAACTGGTGGGAAAATTTCCTCACACTACACTCAACCGTTGGTTCTTGTTTACATAACGATATCATGTCACTGTATCTAAATGACCATATAAAGGCTCTGACAGACAGTGTCGGGAGCAGCAGTTAAAGGCTGCCACAGTGCCAGGATGACTGCACCACAGCGGTTCTCGAGGGAGACAGATGCCACTAATAATTGTTTTTATCCAAGGGCGACTTGCTGGTACCATGCAGCAGATCTCATGGGTATAAAATGAGATGCTCCTCTGCAGCTTAAATGCCATATGCTATACAGGTGACATGTTTCTCTCAATTGAATATTGGTGCCCTGATTGTAGCTGCTGCAGACAGGTTGAATACATTATGGTAGCTGCTTACCACTGGGCCTCAGCTGAGTGTTCAATATCATACCACATCCTGCAGCATTCCTGAACGAATTAGCACTCTAACCTCCATATAGATCTTTATGTGAATCCCTCACTTCAGACAGCTAGCCTCTGAAAATGACTCTCCACTGCTTCCTTCAATAGCCCCCCTATACACCAAGCTCCCATTGTGCATTCCGGTCACACCCTATTGCTCCATTTTAAATGTGACGCTCATCGTGTGGCGCCAAGCGGGTCAGACTGTAAGCACCAGCGCTCCTTGTTGTGCGCACCTGTTTTATCAGTCACTGTCAGGGACAAACAACGGCAACTTAGCCGTGGTTAACGGGCATGCTCCGAGCGCATGTTCATGCCCTGTGACAATAAATGACAGGTTTCCTTATTCAGATGTACTGCTCAGATGTGAGGGGCTAAAAGCCTCCGAGATAAAAAGGAGTCATGCAGCAATCATTATTTCCAAAGGTTACCAAGTCAGAATACCAATGTTCTCAAGACGTACAAAACCGTGACCAAGTGTCAAAAATTATTACGTCTATCAACTCTGCTTTATCTGCTTTTATATTATATTTCTGGAAGGTTTTGGAGAGCTTTTGCTGCTTTGATTTTACCGCAGTTTGTTTCATCTCAATTTATTGACATTGTAAAAAAAAAAAAAAAGTGTGTTGCCAGTGCGTTTGATTGACTGTATTTGTAGTGCGTGTAGTTCCATTTTCAACCCTGCTAGACCAATGTTGAGAATGAATGTCGCAGGGGACGCGGCCTATCTCAGCATGCAGTGGGGCGAGAGAGGCAAAGTATACTCTGGACAGGTCACAGGTCTAACACAGGGCTAATAAAGTCACATTCACCTTCACACGGGCAAAATAGAGTTTCCAATCCATCTAAAGTGCACGCCTTTGGACTGTGGATGGGTTTATTTTACTTTTTTGTCACTCCTGCACTAGGGCTGGGCGATATGGCCAAAGACTTCCAACACAATATAGGTCATTTCATATCTCAATAACGATATATATATCATAATATGGCACGTTTTCTGGTAATTCAATAAATGAATAGTCTATATGAAATAACAAAATGGTAAAGCATATTTTTGTATACTCCTGTGTGAATTGATGCCATGACAAATGAAAAGCAGAGTATTTTCTAATTTTAAGAAAGAAAAAATTATCAGTTTTAAGTGAAATTATAGGAAAAAAATGAATAAATATAGGCCTGGCCTATATCGTAATAGAAATACGATAGCCATTTTTATATCGTTTTGACAATATACAGTATATCGTCATATTGCCCAGCCCTATGCACACAAACAGTCTGAGCTAATTGATGCATTCAAACCCAGGACACTCTTCATCATACCCAACATACTTCACAAAAAATCAAATTGTGTCCTGGTGAGTATAAGAAGAAACACTCTTTGAACAGGGTAATCTCTACCTACTGTATCAAATATAGCACATAAGTGATCAATAGCTGTGTTTATGACTTGTAATATATCACTGCAGTAACCTCTTGGTGTAATATTTTAGTGCTCTTACCCGTTTGCTCTTATTGAAATTCCTGATGCAGCAAAGTTGAAAAGTGGAGTGTGTTTAAATGCCTCTTGAGGCCTATATGTTATTTACCTATGTTTCCTCTGGTGTTTAGTGCTCTGAGTGCTACACTGCTTTTGCCTGTCACTTTTGTTACTCGATAACCTTAAAAAAAAGAAATTCAGAGGCTAGCTCCGGTTTAATTGCTTCAGTGCTTTGGTGGCCACTCCTTTGATCTTTTTGGCTAGTTGTAATTACGCCATTTCTTCAACTTTTTTTCATGCTTTTGATGCTCCTTGCACTAAATAACTCGAGCTGCCTTGGGAAAAAACGTCTATCTCGTTCTGTCGAGACTGATAACAACTTAATTGGTGCTTATTTTCTCCTTTCTTTACTGGTTATTTCCTGCATGCGGAGTGCAGAATCTAAAACATTAACAAGAGGATGGGGCTTTGTATTCACAGACATCACTTCTTTTAAGTATGTCACTGTTTGCATCATAATATCCTTTGTTGTTTATTTCTAGACAATGCATGAATGCAAAAGGCAGCATGAGACTTAAATGTGGAAATGAAATTTCCTTCACATAACGAGACCATTGAACCCTCTCAGTTTCATCAAACTACGTATCCTTAATGCTGGGATCAGACTCTTATCTCTGCACCTTCAAGCCAGCACACATTACTGTGTGGTACTGTGATACTGCATATTATATAATAACTATTATAACTGTAGCTTTGAGTAGCTTGAAAAAGTAATCTTTGGAGCAGATGTGTACATTTTGCAATTCTCAGTCTGTAACCATGAGTCACTGTAAATTCCTATTTTAATATGCCTCGTACGGAGAACAAAAACAGGTTTGTATGAAGTCTTTTATACTCCCAAACACAGATCAATAGCCAGCACTTGGTGTTATTCTCTCATTCCTGCGGTGGCTGATAACCCTTTACTGGTCCCGATTTCAAATTGCTAACACATGACACCGGCACCACGGGCAGCTGCTGTAACACAATGCAACAGAATGGCAAGGCAGAGAGACCCCATTAATCTCACCCCACGGTCCGTAAACTGCAACCTAGAAAGCAGAAACCCTTGCACACATGGCATCGTCGCTTTCTTTTTTATGCGTTACCTGCTGAGATATGAATTTGTTTCGGCGGTCGTTTCCTGCCTGCGCTAGCGTTGCTAAACATGGAAGTGTCGGCAATAATGCATGATAATGATAATGACCATCCTGCCTGATTTCATTAGGCGAGCACATGACAGCGAGTGCTGCTGCTGTAACAACCCGCAACACGTTGACAAGACGCGAGCATCACCACTTTACTGCAACACACACAAGGCTAGTAAAAAACAAAACGACATCCAAATAGGCTACATAAGAGCCCTGCTGCATGCACTGCTAATTCAAATTACAAATCCAATAAAGGCTCAAGGGTATCAACCCTCCTAAGAAGGAACCTCATTAACCTCTGTTTTAGGAGTCTTTTCAAGTCCCTTATGTTAAAACCGGTAACCAAACATAATTTCAATTTCCTCTATTTACTCAGCCAGTGAAAAACACTGGGTTCAGCCTTTACTGAAGTACTTTACAATAACAGCAAGTCAAGCCCCTGAGCTAGCTGCTTGTGCTTTTGTTAGTTAGTGAAAGCCTTATATGATGCATACAGTATGGTTTTTGAATTGCTCTCAAAAGAGGCACTTTGAGGGAATATGGAACACTGCCAAGAAGACCTTGTGACAACTTTCATTTTTCATCTTTCTGTGCAATTTGACAGCTGTGGAAGAGGTGGTACTCGCCATGTAGGAACATACAGGCTCACGCAGGGTAAAGGAGGGTGTATATAGCTGGTAGTCACTGTTTTCCAATAGTACTGCAAGCTGCAGTAACACTTACTGCACGCCCTGATGTAGCAACACAGCAGGCCAATGCCTACATCTTCCCCAGGGGATGTCTTGGAAATGTATTATGCGGATAGAGCTACAGCATATGAGGGATGTTCGCTTGACTTTAGTGTAAGCATATTGACATCTAACCCCTCCTCAATCTAACAGATTTACAACCCCGCTATCTCGCACGCAGCCATCCTGGACCCTCACTTCTCCCATCTGTTGTTGCCGGTGTCCTCTGAGTGATAAACAGATATTTCACTGACCTCTCCGGCCCTGTGTGCCAAAATTAGAACAGCCAGAGTGTAACAAACTTCCCCACAATTGCTGAGTTGGATCTAAGGAGGCTGAGCTTATTGAGTAACCGGAAAATGATGAGAGGGGCTGAAAATCCCAACCATACTGTACAAATTGCCAGCATTCACTCACACGGCGCCCATGAGATCATCATGATGCTGCATCAGTGCTTCTGTAACTCTTTATCATCATCTCTGAAAACCTGCTTAGCTGATTGTCAAGAAACAAGAGATTTGCAGCCCTCACACACACACAGACACACACACACATTCTGCTGAGGCCTCCAACTCACCATGAAATAAAATAATCATCTCTGTATTTAAACTCAAAAGGGACATTAGCAAGTTTTCCTTCATCACTCAAGCTGCCGTGGCTCCACAGTAGAACTGGCCACTCTCTCGAGCAATCAGAGCAATAATCGCCCCTGATGGGGAGGATTTCAGTGCTGCTGCTAATTTATGAAAAAAGAAGGTCTTCTGTCTCTCTCTCTGCGTCGTGCTGATGCAGACACGCCCGGGCCATATCTACATGCACTCCTCCTAGACTCTGGGAATTCAACTCATGTGTCAGTGTTTAACCATCTTCTCATCATCGCACAGCTTTTGGAGCCACTGTGCACACAGCTACAGTATGACGGGGCTGTTTTGGGGCCCATCTGACAAGACTGTGTAACAAGCACTAATGCTGTCAGTAACTGCTCCACCACGTGAGGATCTCAAGTAGCCTGAACACATCTCAGCTATAGACAGACATCATATTACCCATGCAGCACACTACTGTAGGCTACTCACATCTGCACATTATGCAAGAAAAGACATTGGAAATAGAGATGTTGCTGCTCAGATAGATAGACAGATAGATAGATAAACAGATAGACAGATAGATAGATAGATAGATAGATAGATCATATTGCAGGCCCTATTATTCTACATTTAGTTGTTTGCACAATCAATGCGGCACACCACACATTTGGAAACCTATTCAGCTTGTCAGAGAGGCACACATTCATCCACACATCATGTCATCAGGAGTGCAAAGTCCACAGTGAACATTTCTCACCAAGTCTACTTAAGTGACTTACCAAAAGTGGCACTAATAACGCAGCAGACGCCAAAGGGTTGATCCGGTCGCACATGATTTCCTCCGTCCACACAACACACAACACAACACTTGTCTCACTGGATGAATTCACAGCGACTCTCGGATGGGAGTTAATTTATTCCAAATTCACGCGTAAAAAAAAAAAACCTTCTCATCATCAGGGGCTGGATGGAAAAAAAATCCCAAAACGGACGTGATGAGCGACAATGTGCAGTGTTGAAGTGTCATCAACAAGAGACCAGAGTGGGATATCTTCCAGTTGTTACCTGCGTCGCGATGATAGAAAGAAAAAAACCCCACCTTAAATCCCAGTACGATCCGATTGAGGCGTTAAGGGGGCACAAACTGTAAAGCTGGAAAAAAAAAATCCCCCAAAAAAGCTCAGGAGAGAGTCCTCGGCTGTGCGTCCTGAGCCGTGTTCAAGAGGAGGTTAAAGCGGACAGTACGTGGTCGTATCGAGTCCAAAATATACGATGGATGGTTAAAAAATCCCCAATAAATATCACACTTGAATTGCAGCACAGATGGGAGAGTCAGGAACTGCAGTCTCGATGAGGTTGCGCTCTTAGAATAAAAAAAAATGAAGGTTGAAGCGTCAAATTCAATGCTTCAAGTCCATCCAAAAAAAAAAGGTGGAAAACTCTGGTAATTACTGCGCTACAGCTCCTATTTCTACTGGCAGCTGTTTGCCATTACTGTAGCCATTTGTTGTCATAACTTCCCCCCTTGTCTGAAGCGCAATGAATGAAGGAATCCCACCCAATGCACTGATACCTTTTCTCTTTCTCCTCTAAATCTAGCTGCGCGCAATTAGTTCTCATACATGGCTCGGTCCGTCCAAACAAAAGCGATGCACGTCGATGTCTCCAGGCTGGGATGTGGCAGGAAATCTCGCCTAGTGTCCTATAGAGAAGAGACACAGCCTTTTGAACATGCGCCTCTTTTACTCCTCGTGCAGGCGTCCACCTGCGTAATAAGAGCCCGATATAAATGAATACATGCTGTCACGCCATGATGATGTCTGGATGCAGAGCAGATCAGAGCCAAGTGGATGAGATTGTTGGTAATGAGAGAGAGACACCTTTCACGGACAGTGCAGCAGCAGCACTGCAGCAACGTGATGTCATTTGGGGCTGCGTTTTAAAAAGCATGTATAATAAACTAAAGGGGTTTTTCTTTTTTTCCTGTAGATGAGAAGGGGATTTGTTTTTCACATGATGATGAAGGTGGGTTCATATCTAGAGGAGGTGTTTGTCGGGATGGGCTGGGAAGCTCGTGGGCAACAAGGATGCTGCAAGAGGAGGAGGGAGGAGGATGAGGAGGAGGGATGGTGTCGGGTCATTGCTGCACTTAAAAAAAAAAATTCACCCCCCCCTATAGGCGAGCTTACTGCTTTGTGTCCCAGGCTGTAATGAATACCCTTTCATTTCCTTATCCTCCTCAATCTTGAATGCCCATCATGATAAGCTGCACAAAATAACTCGACCACCCACATGTCTCAGACAGCACCTCATGCTTTATTTTGCTTTGGGACAAGTACTCCTCTTGGCCCCATATCAATGGAAAATGGGAGTTTTTTTTTGGAAAAAAAATAAACATGAATATCCTCCCACCATAAAAAAGAAAAAACAATAGGGTAATCCTCTCAGAGTTGCAGAAGAAAGCTATAGAGACAGCAGCCCATCCTTCATTATAAATGTGCAAGTCCACAATGTGCCTCTAAGAAGAGGATAACATGTGTTTTTTTGTGCATATTCATCTCCCAAGTGTATTGCCTGCCTGCCTACAGGGAGGCCACATGACGTGTGATGAGAAAAAAAGGAATTCTGGTGGACAAATCCTGTCAAATCCGACTGCAGGAAGGAACAACACACATATTGCACACATTGTATTGTATATAGGAGGAGCTGGTGGATATTACAGACCTGCAGTGAGTCAGGAGAGGAAAGTTTGACACCACCTTTAAAGTACAGGTGATTTAAATGTAATATGTCTGCTGCTGTGAGCTGAATTAATTTGCTGTTAAAAAAAGTACCTGATCATATGAGAAAATTTAAGATACACTAAAAAAATCTCACCTTTAACAGGTCTCAAATGTAAGACTATAACAATGTTTGAATATTAAGAAATAAAAGTACCATAGATAACAAGGTTACTGCTCATAAAGTGCCACAGGCACACTTCATGCTGTGTAAAGGAAAATTATAGGAATAGCTTATCCTAAAAGGAATATTTCTTTTTCTTTGGCATTGTTTTACAAGATATTAGGGCTAAATATTTAATCATAATTAATCGCATGATTGTCCAAAGTTAATCACGATTAATTGCACATTTTTTATCTGTTCAAAATATATCTTAAAGGGAGATTTGTTAAGAATTTAATACTCTCATCAACATGGGCGTGGACAAATATGCTTGCTTTATGCAAATATATGTCTATATTTTTTTATAGGAAATCAATTAACAACACAAAACAATGACAGATATTGTCCAGAAACCCTCACAGGTACTGCCTTTAGCACAAAAAAATATGCTGAAATCGTAACATGGCAAACTGCAGCCCAACAGGCAACAACAGCTGTCAGTGTGTCAGTGTGCTGACTTGACTATGACTTGCCCCAAACTGCATGTGATTAAGGGAAGACTCTTGGGTACCCATAGAACCCATTTTCATTCACATACCTTGAGGTCAGAGGTCAAGGGAGCCCTTTGAAAATGGTCAGTTTTTCCTCGCTAAAATGTAGCGTATGTTTGGAGCATTATTTAGCCTCCTTCGCAACAAGCTAGTATGACGTGGTTGGTACCAATGGATTCCTTAGGTTTTCTAGCATCTTCACTCTAGCTTTAAAAGCCCACTACAACCTAAAAATCGCAAGTTGTGTTAATGCATTAAAGAAATTAGAGGCGTTACAAACAAATTTGCATTAACATGTTATCATTGCTGACAGCCCTACAATAAATACATCCTCTTACTAGTGCTGCTGCTAAGTTTGACATCATCTTCATTTCACTGTGCTGCAACATGACAGGTGTTACACTTATCTGATCTGATGTGCAACTCTTTGTACAAGAGCAGCAGCCTGTTGTAATTAAAGGGCAGTTCATAATGGGCAAGGCACCTCCAGGGCATTTTAAATGGATCGGTGCGATGTGACACAAACTCATTTTGGGAGACTTATGCACTTGTAAAGCTCGCTCCCCAGCCCAACCAACATACTTAACAGTGAATCAACAAATAGTTCTCTTTGAAAGGGTCGAAAAACAGACAAATTGAGATTCAAAACGCACTCTCAAACTAGTTTTGTGCCTTTTGAATAGACGCCGAACCTCCGAAATTCCATTGTGCAGCGGAACGTGCTGCGGAGTTTATGTTTCATTATGTGATTGCTCTGAGCCCCGATGTGAATGAGCATGTGTGTTCATGAGGTGGGTGAGTGCATAGGACGCATGCAACGAATACTGATGGAAATTGAGAAAGAGCCATGAAGGGAGCCAATCTGCTATTTATATCAGGCTGCGCTCCATGGGGGCAAAGCTCCCTCTCACAGTAATGCACTGTAAAAGTGATTGATTAGTGCGATGTTGAGAGATTGTCCGTCTTAACCGTCTTCACTCACCAAAGTGATGAAATTACTGCACACTGGTCTTTGAAAGCATAATAGCAGATTAGGTCGGTGTGATCCATCCTCTCTAATGAGGAAACTTGCCGTTCCCTAAAGTGCAAAACATAAGAGCAGCGTCTGCACTCAAATCCAGTACACACCACCCCAGCTAATACCCTCGGAGGGTGCGCTTAATGACCTGGAACATATTACAAACTGAGGTTGCTCAATTTAGGTTCAGGTGTACATAGCCTTTGTATGTGTCCGCCCCTCAAAATGCCATTTTTGACACAACACAGTTGCCCTTGTCGCTGTTTTTACAAATTGCTCAGATCAATTTCCATTAAGGACACTGAAATTCCCAGTTTTCTTCTCCGTGGCTGAGCCCGAAGCACCTATAATGTGACGCTCCATCAGTTCAACGCGTCAGTGAATGTTCTCGCTTGTGTGTGTGTGTACTTCCGATTGGGATTTCTGTAGAATTAGTGCCGTGACAGAGACAGTAAAACTTCAGGAACAGCAACATCATTACAGTGTATACAGTGCTCTATAGTGGATTACAGCAGTCTTGTTTATACAGTCGAATCACCCTGTGCATTAGCGCTCTTGCTCTCTCTCTCTCTCTCTCTCTCTCTCACAGTGCAAAAGTTCCTCTTAATGTGCTTTAAACTCTCCAGCTTACCATTAAATGCGGAAGCACCGTGGATGTGATTTCCACTATAAGGGCCTCTAATTGTCTTATCAGCAGGGATTTTTAAACATTGTGAAATAACAGACATGTGTATTAAGCTGCATGTTTCAACAGAGGGGTGCATACCGTATGTATGTGGAGCTCTCGGTCTTTGATGTTTTCAAGCAGGTTTGTGCTCCGATCTCTGCAGAATCAAAAGAAAATGATGCGAAAAATAAGAGGAGAGTTTTCTACCAGTGGGCAAACGATAAAATTGCATTTAAATGATATAGAATATGCACGGCAAACCACAGGAATCTGCTATTGCTGTTGGCTAAGCATTAATGATGGGTCACTCTTGCAGTACCTTTGTTATACTGTACAAATGTTATGAATTATTCCGCTCATAGTGGGTACAATCACGCTTTCATGTTTCACTATATCTCAGCCTTGGTCTACTCTATGCTAAGTAAACCACGTGCTACTTAGCTTTAAGGGTTCTTCAATGTGTCCTTGTATGAGATGTCTTAAAGATAGATAGACGTGGGCCATCTGGGGAAGTGTGAGGTACAGCTCACTCAGTAGTGATCATCTGAGTTAGTCTTTACGCCTGAAGTTATAAAAAGAATCCTGCTGCTCTTTAGGAACAAAAGCTTTCAGAGTAAAGACCAACATGTTTTAGCTACGAACACTTTCATCAGCATAACAAGCTAACATGTACTGTTTAGTTAATTCTCAGGGACATCTAAAACAGCCACTTGGATGCCGGGATTTAAAAACATTAAAATCATATCACCGAGTTTAATTAAGGATTCGACATTATATTAAAACAGCTAGAGGACATGTTTAAAAATCAGGTCCCCATTTATTCATCTTGGGTGAAGAGTGTTAAAAAGGAAAAGATCCAAAAGGTCTCTCTCTTTCTTTTTTAATGAAATTTAAATGACCTCCTCCTGGACCAAGAGACACCTTCTCAATGGCAATAAAAGAAAAAGCAGACATGGGATGTCTGGCCTCTTTAAAGTGGCTTTCTACACGATTTTTGACACCGTCTCTCTTAATGGAGCTCCTGCACTCAGTAATTCGGTATTTCAAAGAGCACTCTGTTTCGCTTTCCGCGGGGGCATGAAATCATCCATCACGTCTGTTGTTTTACAGTTAATGAATCTCTGTATGCCTTCAGTCTTGGAAAAAGTTGTCTGCATTTCTTGTGTATGGTCAATTAAGGCGGCAGGCGTCTTGGATATTGCTGAATATATTTATCATTGGCTGCAAATGATCATGTAAGCCGGATGAAGGCTCAGAGTGCTGGTTTTCTGACATTAAAGCTTTGTCTGTTGTTCTTCAAGAGCAGCTGCGATTTTGATCTTGAACTTTGAAGGAGCTGCAAGGTTGTGAAAAACGATATTCTCTCTTTTACCCTTTGAACATAAATATACATGTCAGTTCTTACTGACTGGTGACAGCAAGCACAAATTTGTGAAAGTAAACTTATATATCAGAATAACAAAATACATATTTCACTTTGATTTAACGACAACACTTTGTTAGATTTGCAATCTGTAACAGAGAGATTATGTATAGCTATGACATGTTAATTTCAGTATATAATCAACAGATACATTTCCTTATATTCGTTTTGAATATGAATCTAGACGTACAGTACGTCAACAGTTTTTTTTTTATTTAAAGCTGAAGTCGGTAACTTTGAGGAAATATGCTAAAAGTTATTTTTATAAAACGGTCACTATATCACGCATGAGTCCATAATCTGTGAAAACAAAGGAAGGAAAACAACCAATCAGAGTCAAGCAGTCTCTACAGCAGCTGTCAATCACTGCTTGTGAAACTCATGAACTCCGATCAAATATGAATCAATATTCTGTTAATGTAATGCCTATTTCTCTTCTCAGATGTTTTCAGGAACCTATTTTAGTCTACGGTTTGGCTGTAAAATTAGAGTGTTTGCTTCGGCCGGTGGGCACTTGCGGTAGTCGATGTTACCGGTGTAAGGGTGTTCAGGCACACACCGATTACATTACTTGCCCACCGCCCCTACTGCTTTTTTATATAAAAATAAAACACAATTAGTTGATTTTAGTGTATCAGTGCCATGTTATCAATACATAGTCTAGTCAAACTGAAAGATATAGTGTCACCACAGAGTAGCAGGAGTCCGATTCCACTCCCAGGATGAGAGAGAGTTGACAGACAAGATGATGGCGAAGGATTTGGTGTCAAAGCGGAAAGCAAAATTGCTTATTTGGCAAAATTTCGGATTTGAAACTAATGCTTTAAGGGAACCATAATTTTAATGAGGCAATAGCATCACAGTT
>CAKALG010048215.1:0-16145 GCA_916700815.1 Helicolenus hilgendorfi
CGCGCCTGGTCACCCTCCACAAACACACTCGCATTCATCCTACAGTTTTACTTCCAACCTTTTCTTTCTCTGTTTATCAGCACATCTTCCATTCTCGCTGTCTTCTCTGTTCCTAAAGAGAACATCCACAGTCTGTCTGTCTCTTGTAGCCCCGTCGATCCAACTCTCTCGGTCTTTGCCTCTGTTTTCTCCGTCCGCTCCCCCAGACGCTTCATTCTGGCATCTTGGACCGGCTCGAGTCAGTCCCCGAACTCTGTGCTCTTCAGCAGAAATGGGTCAGCGGCTAATGAGACTCAGTGGTTAGCTCCTAACTACAGGACGGATAGTTTGAAACTGCGACAGCTACTATAAGTTGCAAATAGACAGCCCAGTTGCACAGCAGTTCGTGTAATAGTCAAGAAATGTAATGTATTGATCTGTGTACATGGACACAATTTTCAGATTTGTTTTTGTGATGTCAGCACGAAATCAATTTGTATGTAAACAATGGAATTGTGAACTGGAAAGTATATAGAGCGGCGAACGCCACGTAGGGAGGAGATTAGGATGGATGTGAGGGTCAAAAAACATCAGACTTTCGCCCAGGAGACCGGTGTTCGTGTTCCGTGTGAAACTACAAGTCAAAGTTGATTTATTTGTCATGTATCTACTATCGGCACTTCCGGAGTTATTTTTAACTCAAACCACGATCTTTTCCTAAAGCTAACTAAGTAGTTTTTGTCATGTAACTTCCGTACTTAAGATACGCCAATTCTGGTGTTATTTCAGCCCAAACCGTGACATTTTCCTAAACCTAACTGAGTAGTTTGTTGCCTAAGCCTAACCAAGTTGATCTTTTCCTAAACCTAACTACGTAGTTTTATTTTGAAAAGACCGGAGCGGAAATTGACAGGTGCGTCACGTGTTATTGGACATTCGTAGGAAAACGCACGAAAAATACGTTGTTGAAAGTCGCGCTGAGCGTCACGAAAAAAAAGGGAAATTTGTGAATCAAATTTCGAGACTATTTCACGAGCTGCCGTGAGACTGTGTTGGGTAAGATCGGTTTGTAGTAGGAAGGACCAGAGCAGAGATGAAATGAAAGGAGAGGTGAATGTATCACAGGTTGTTCCGGAGGATGTGTGTGTTTGTTTGTGTGTGTGCGTGTGTGTGTGTGTGTGTGCATGTGTGTGTGGTGGAGGCTGTCAGCGTTATTGAGTTAGGAAGCATGGAGAGCCCAGGTGATTACATTACACGTGAAGTGAGCGGAAACGTGTGTGTGCATGTGTGTAAGTGAGAGAGAGTGGGGGCGTGGGGGAGATTATCCATTTCATCCCCATGTCTCACAGAGCAGGAATGTGTTTCTACTGTACTTAATGTATGTGTGTGTTTAAAGGTGTATCTGCCATACATCAGAATGGGACATACTTTGCAAAAAGCAATTTGTTGTATGTTTGGACTGTAATTTTGATATGTTCTTATGCATTCATCTTTTGTTATATGGAAGTTTTTAATTGGACTTTATTAGTTGTAATCCACAGAAGACAATCCACAAATGTGTACCATGATTTCCAAATATTTCACAATCCACAAACATGTATTTTTGTAATTTAATTTGCAAATAGGCATAACTTACTGTTAAATAAACGTGTTTTATATACATGTCTGATAATTATTTTGCAATCCTGCCTGAACCTGAGCGTTCGTGATACCTTAATAAATGAAGGTTGATTGCCGTCATGGCCCTTCAGTCTTCCCCCGTCCAACACAGTGGTCAGATATTACTTATCCAGACATCTCTACATATTTGATTGAATCACGTCAGGCTAAGTGTTGTCAATAAATAACCAATGTGTTAATAGCCAACTGTTTGATCTATAAGCTGAGATTTAGTTGGAGACGACAGTCTGATGCTGCTATAACATTAATGTATGACTGTATTACTGCAGCAGTCTCCCACTCAAGCTAACCTCAAGCATTTACCACACTGACAGTGAATATTCACGTATCGTATGTGCCTCAAATCTCAGGTTGAAAGCCTTGTTTAACCCGCTACATAACAGCTTTTCGTCAATTTCTCTCCGGTGACAGCGAGTGTCTTTCCCCCAAAAGGGAGGGCAGCCTCAGCGATGACGCCATGCTGGTCTGGTCTATAACTTGGAGCCATAAGACCCCTCTATTATATCTTTTTTAGGACATAGCAAGGAACAAATCAGAGATCAGCGCTTTTGGATTTGGATTTATTGTTGGTGCAACACAACTCTTCAGCATAGCGTTATTACTACTACTGGTTTGTTTAAAGTAGAAGTTTGGAGACATGTTTCAACTTCTTCTGTTTACTCTGTTACCGTCTATGAAGGACACGGGATTGGTTTCCCCCAAAAGGGGGCGTGGTCATGAGAGCCTACTGTGGATGACGTATTGCCGGTCTGATGTACGCACACTACGATCATACACTCTCCAGCGGGGATTAAATCACCTCATCCCATGGTGACCACACAGTGCCGAGATTAAAGGCTGCACTTGCTACTATGAAAAAACACACACACACACACACACACACACACACACACACACACACACACACACACACACACACGCTGCTGTGCACCCTCACGCACACACATACACAGTACATGCAACCACATTCAAAAACCAAAGACAAACACAGATGGACAGACTACTACACCGCTACACGATGCCTTACAGTTCATGCATAAAGGCATTCGGTGAAACACAATTGTAAATCATGCGTAAACACACACAAACACACACACACCCACACACCCACAGCCTATAAGAGCAGCGGCGCCTGGCAGCAGAGTGCTGGGTGTCTGTGTGCTCTCCAGAGTGGCTCACATCTGTCACCCACTTGTGTAAGAGAAGGAAGGGAGGGAGTGTGAAGAGCAGAGAGGAAACAGAGAGTGAGGGCTGGATAGATGAGGAGATGCTTCATTAGACTCTTACGCAGACCACAACTGCAATCAGACTGAGAAAGCGAACAGGAAGTACATCTGCCCGATGTTGCAGCAGCTGATGGTGTGTGTGGTACAGATGCATGGAGTGAGTTAAAGCTTGAAGGTCACAGAGTCACATCTCTTTCACAGCCAGCGCTCATCAATGTCTGAATGTCCTTGAGCTCCACACTGGTTGACCTTGCACCCCGACCCCGCTGGTAACGTCTGCAGAAATATGCAAATCAAAAATCTGTAAGAGACGCCGGCGATAATCAGGTCGGACGCCTCACAGAAGGTGTCAGCTGGAGTGGAGTTTCTGCATTCACATCCAGGCCTGAATCAATGGATGTGTAGATAGCAAGTATTGATGTATGTAGGACGAATAGAAAGACAAATATAAAGGCTGTCATACTTATTTTTGTCAATGCATTCATGTGCAGTATACAGTAAAGGATTTATTGTAGATGATATAATACACAATCTGCAGCACTGGTTCCCAACCTATTTTCTTTGCAGCCCCCCCTACTTCTATCTAAGAAAAGCTGAGCCCTCCCCCCAATGTCATCACCCTAAAAAAAACATTACAAATCCCCAAACAAAATCCTCAATTTGAATAAAGTGATTCAGTGTTTTAAATGAGTTAGTCTTTTTTTTTTTATTAAAGCAACTTTCTTTATTGAATAGAACTTGTTAAAACTTGCGGTTAAAAAAGGTTAGGTTGCTACTAAACCGCCCTGTTAATACAAGTGGGTCCTGCACAAATGGAGGACCCACCTGTATTAATAGGGCGGTCAATATAGGGTGTGTCAAGCGGGAGGGCAAATTTGGGGTTTTTTGACTGCAGTGAAAATGTTGTTATTGAAAGGCTGAACGCCAACAAATAAGGATTGAAGCTGAATATTTCGTTAGATTTTAAATAGTTTTATATCCAGTCTTTTGTATGAATTATCCAGTAAGTATGTTATTATGATTTTAGTTGTACATGAGCAATTCTAATTTTGACAACCTCAGAGCAGAAATGGTTTTGTTTTACTTTTGTACGGCATTTTGTAGGCGGACGTTTCAGTCCAAAATGGCGGAAGTGTAAATGTTTATGGTGTTAAGTTTGAAAAGGTCTATAGTCAAGAGTCCTGAAGCATCAAACTCAACCTGCTCCTCATTGTATGTTGACAACTGACAGAGTAGAGATGGGCTGCTAGCCGAGCTAACTAATCCACTACTTGATGTCTTACACAGATGACCGGGACACTGCCTATATACAATGTTTATGTGCATGTGTGTGTATCACTGTAAGGCTTTAAGTCACCTCATAGGAGGACAGGACATGCATATTTTTTCAGTGTCTCTCTGCTTAACATGGCAGATGTGAAGTTGAGGAATAAAGTATTTGGCATGAAGGAAAAATAAATTGTGTATTAGAGCGCATGGTTAAAACACAAGTATTATGCAGCACCTGACACGCAACCGCAACGACACATGTACGTACAAAACACATGCGCACACACTAACCCCGAGCAGATGGCAGAACCAGACCTCACAGTATCAAACTATCCCCACAGCGCCAAAGGTAAAGAAGACATCACTTTGACACCTACACACACACACACACGCACACACATAAACCTTCATACACACAGCCGTGTACTTCTATCTTTGTGAGGACACTCATTAACATAATGCATTACCTAGCCCCTTACCTGAACCATCACAACTAAATGCCTGAGACCAACCCTTACCTTAACATTAACCTGAACCTTAAAAACAAGTCTGAACCTTCAAACAGGCCTTTGAAGGTCTGTCCGAAGGTGAGGACCAGCCAAAATGTCCTCACTTTCCAAGAATGTCCTCACTCTGAAGGTCTGAAACTCAAATTGGTCCTCACAAAGATAGCTGTACAAGTACACACACATAGAGTAACAAGGATAGCGACCAGTAAAAAGCCAGTGGTTTCATTCTTCGCCACCAGTTGTGTAGAACACATCCACCCACCTACTCTAACCCCACCCACTCAAACACACTCGCACACACACACACTTACTCCGTTTGTCCCTGAAGAGAGTTAAATTTAAACTGCTGGAGAGGAGTCTTGCTCCCCACAGAGGTCTGTTTAATCTCTTAACATCTCTCTGCTCTAAACCCTAACTGGCCTATTTCTGAATCTTCGGAATCTGCACACGCACACATCCCACAAAAAAAATATAATTTAAGAGGCGAAGTCAATGTGAAATACACACAACCCTTCACTTTTTGCAAAACATAAAATCTCCTCACAGACTCCAGAACAGTGGGCTAACAGGTTTTTTTGGGATCATCCTTTAACCATAACTGAACCAACACGTTGTCATGCAGGGATGCTGTGAAATGCATGTAGGCATGCAGGAGTGGATCAATTTAAGTAAATGAATCCCTGCAGCATGAATGCTGTGTGGAGGGAGGCACTGGGCTTAACCAAGGCATTTCTCTCTACACACACACACACACACACACACACACAGGATGCCACCCACAGACAGCACAGTGCCTGGAATGTCAGTTCATGCTTGTTTGCAATCGTGTAGCATGGCATTCTTTAAATTACAATTCATCCATGTTTGTCTTTATAGTTACTGACACACTAAGCCTTTGATATTTACTCTATAGACTAGTGACACAGAACTAAGTTGTCCCTTGAGAGTCCCTGATTCAAAATTTCAATCCGTCCGATATTTTTAAGACCAACTACCTGCAAAACTGATTCCCATTACTTTGTGTTTAGGGCTGATTAAGCAAGTGTTGGTGAACACGGTAGGCATTACACCTGCTAAACATCTGCATGTTAGTGCTGTCAGATCCTGAGCATGTTAGTTAGCGTGCTGATGTTAGCATTTAGCTCAAAGCACCACTGTGTCTACGTATAGTGTTTTGTAGAGTCTGGACTCAAAAGAGGATTTACTGTCTAAATTGTGTTGATTCATTTTCTTCCAATCAACTAATCAGAATCAGCTTCATCTTTACTGGCCAAGTAATTGTGTGAAATCTGACTCCGGTTTTCGTACTACAAAGCACAGAAATAGAACAGCTGAAAATGCAGACAACAGATCTGAACAAGGTAAACATGAACCTTGACTATTATCTACAGATATAAATTAGGGCTGTCAATCGTTTAAAATATTTAATCACAATTAATCGCGATAAACATTGTCCATAGTACCTTAAAGGGAGATTTGTCAAGTATTTAACACTCTTATCAACATGGGAGTGGGCAAATATGCTTGCTTTATGCAAATGTATGTATATATTTATTATTGGAAATCAATTAACAACACAAAACAATGACAAATATTGTCCAGAAACCCTCACAGTCAAGTGCAGTCAAGTTGCAGTTTACATCCATGTCTGTCCAAAATGTCATCACTTTAATTATTTTATCCTATTAGACATTTGTGTGAAATTGTCATAATTAGCAAATGAATTCCTAACTTATGGCCAATAACATCTATTGTAAGGTCACAGTGACCTTGACCTTTGACCACCAAATTCTAATCAGGTCATCCTTGAGTCCAAGTGGATGTTTGTTCCAATTTTGGAGAAATCAGTCTTTTGGAGGTCGTAGCAGGATCGGTTGTAAAGCTAGAGTGAAGATACTGGAACTAAAAACCTAAAGAATCCATTGGTACCAACAATGTCATACTAGCATGTCGCAAGGAGGCTAAATAACGCTCCAAACGTACGCAAAATGTTGGCGAGGAAAAGCTGGAATGGATATACTCAAAGCTTGACCTCTGACCTCAAGATATGTGAATGAAAATGGGTTCTATGGGTACCCACGAGTCTCCCCTTTACAGACATGCCCACTTTATGATAATCACATGCAGTTTGGGGCAAGTCATAGTCAAGTCAGCACACTGACAGCTGTTGTTGCCTGTTGGGCTGCAGTTTGCCATGTTATGATTTGAGCATATTGTCTTATGCTAGATGCAGTACATGTGAGGGTTTCTGGACAATATGTGTCATTGCATTGTGTTGTTAATTGATTTCCAATGATAAATAGAAACATACATTTGCATAAAGCAAACATATTTGAGTATTAAATACTTCACAAAATCATGCGATTCACCACGATGAAATATTTTAAATGATTGACAGCCCTAAAAAAATATAATTCACAGGTACAGTGAAGTAGAGTGGATGTTTGGTGTTACAGCGTTATTGACACCATATAACAGTTTCATTATTAATCAACAAATTGTTTCAGCCCTACTTTTCACTGTCGTTTGTTTGGACTCTGTGAAGCAGATTAGACTCTATTCTAAAGAGTTGCTTTTGCTTTCAAGAAGTTCCCTCTTATGAACATTATTACCCGAGGTGGATAAACGGTCGCAGACAGCGGGATATGACGAGCGGCGAGAGGACAGAAGACAGGAGTAAATCATGCTCGTGACAACAAGCGAGGAGAAGGGAGTGCGAGCGGTGCGAAGGGATGAGATCATTGGTAGCCGGGGAGTGCTTGTGGCGAGCAGACGAGTGTACCACCCTGAGAGGGACCAGGTGCTATAGTAAATCACCCTGGAAACGGTCGCCATGGAGACCTTAAAGACACACGTGCGCACACGGGAGAGAGAGAGGCCACGTCTGGGAGAGTGTGTGAGTGAGGGATGTAAATGTGTGTATTTCAAAACGGGAGGATAGTGCGAGTGTGTGTTTCTATGTAATCTAATCATGGCGGCTGAGAGTGGTACGTCTGAGTGACAACTTCCAGCCGCAGCAGGTGGACTGCTCTTTCTCTTCTCTTCTTCTCTCTCGATATAACTCTCTCCGGTCCTGTGCTCTTTCATATCATAACCTCCTTTATTACTACTGTGCGCACATATATGTGTATTGAGGGTAATATACGAAGCTTGTAGCTAGAGGTGGCAATAAACAGAGAGAGCGATAGGAAATCAAACAGTGAGGTGAGTGTGTCGTGTTGTGTGGGACTGAGGTTTTCACATTCGGGCTCTTCCCAGAGAGAATTCCCAACTAGAGGGTTTGAATTATTCACAGCTGCGATCGGCGCTATAACGCGGCTCTTAACGCGGCTCTTAACGGAGGTAAAGATACGTTCCACACATCCGTCGATCGTCTGTTCACCCCCCTCCCTCGCTCTCGTTGTGACAGTAAACTGCCTTTTTATCCATCCGGCCGTCCTCCATCTCTCTGATTAACCTCCTCTTCAATTTCCTCCGTCACTGCCTCACCACGCGCCCTGTGCTCCTGTCTTCCTTTTTGCTCTCACTCAATCTATCTCTCCTTCTCCTCCTCATCTCATTCAATCTATTTCCCTTTCCACCGATCTCTCACTCATCTCTGTTTTTTTCTCAGATCCCTCCATCTAGCCACTCCTCTGCCCCTCGCCGCCCTTCCTCCCTTGTTCTCTGTCCACCCTTCCACTCCATCCATCTTCCATTTATTCCCTCCTTCTTTGTTCACCCGAGGGCTGATCCTTCCTCTTCTCGCCTGCCTCATTCGCCCAACAGCGCTTCTCTCTCTCTCTCTCTCTCTCTCCTCCTCCTCCTTACTTCACCCCCGCTTTCATTTGTTTTTCTACCTGTTTCAGATTTGTTTTTCTACATCCACGCTCATCCGTCTTTATTCTCGCCGTAGCTCATTTAACGTCTGGATCCATCCCTGCCTCGACAGCTATCATTCTGCTCCTTCGTCTTCACCCCCTCCCTTTCATTTCCCTCTCTCTCACTCTCTCCTCCTGTTTTCCATGACTCCATCTTTACTGAACGGCCGTATAACCTCCACCTCTCTTTGTCTGTCCCTCCATCTACCTCTCTAAATCTATCTCTGCCTCTGTCATAGCCCCCTCATTATGCCTTCTCCTCCTCTCCTCTCCCTCCCTCTCTCCAGAGAAGCCATTAGGTGCTGCTGTAAGGCTATCACTCTTTTGCTCTCCCCCTCTCTTTTCACTCTCTTTTTCTCTCTCTGCTGTAGTCTCGGGGCAATAGGCTCCCCCTTCCCTTCCCTTCTCTCTGTCCCCCCTGCCATTCCTCCTCTCCATCTCTCTCTCTCTCTCTCTCTTCCTGCATTTCTTCAGGCGCTCTTTCCTCTCCTCCTTTTCCCTCCCCCTCTCCCTCACGTCTTCACATCATCCGACTCCCTTCCGCTTCCATCGTCTTCGCCCTACCTCCATCTTGATTTCTCCACCCCCCACCTTTCCCTCTATCCTTCCATATTCCAGTGAGATAGTCCGGCGTAGCGGCGGGCTTATATACACTCTATACTGTACGCATATATATAGACCTGTGGTTGTTTTTTTAAACATAATGTAGGCCTTCAGGAATACATCTTACATACAGTAATCAGCCGTACACTGTCAATAACCCTTTAACACCAAATATACGCTTCTGCCGTTATAGATTATGATTCTGACAGTCTTTAAGGCACATTTTTATATTATAATTTACAGTCTTTAATGTACATTTTTGCACATTTTTAGACTATAATTTACAGTCTTAAATGCACATTTTTAGATTAAAATGTAGTCTTTAATGCACATTTTTATATTATAATTTACAGTTTTTAATGCACATTTTTATATTATAATGTACAGTTTTTAATGCACATTTTTAGATTATAATTTACAGTCTTTAATGTACATTTTTAGATTATAATTTACAGTCTTAAATGCACTTTTTTAGATTATAATTTAGTCTTTAATTCACATTTTTAGATTATAATTTACAGTCTTAAATGCACAATGTCATATTATAATTTAGTCTTTAATGCACATTTTTAGACTAGAATTTACAGTCTTGTATGCAATTTTTTGTAATATGTACATATCATCTATCACTTTATGTACATACTAGAATATGTACATGCATGTCACTGTAAATATGGATCCTACTCACTGTACATACAGTAGTTAGACATCTCCACATGTACATACAATCATCCAGTCCATGTATATCCATCCAGTATTTATTTCTTTGCACTATTTGTATTGTTACAACATCTGAACACTTTAATTGTAATTAGACATTTTATCTTTGTTTTCTTATTGTATTCTTTTATTCTGTTATTTCTAGTCTGTGTAAGTACATTGAAGAGAGTGGCATAAAACCGAAGTCAAACTACGTATGTATATACTTGGCGAAATAAAACCTTATTCTAATTCTGATCTGCTGCAGAATGCTGGCCGGTTTATTCGCTCTGGAGAAGAGATATAATGATGAATAAATCCAATTTTCTTGTCCACTTATTGCATTAAGAGGAAACATTCTCAAATCAGTCTGAGCACGCACACAAACCGCTATCTACAGTGCACAACCTATCCTTTTGTCTTACACATTTAGCTGCCGTTCTCGGCGCTGCACCTTCAGCTATCTCCATCGCCCCCGACTTTGCCCATCTTTGTATGCCATTAATCTCTCTCCTCCTTTAGCTCCTCTGCCTTACCTCTCCCTCTCTAATGCAGGGGAGACGGAGCGAGGGAGAGAAATATGGAGACAGAGAGAGAGAGAGAGAGAGAGAGAGTGACCATTATCTAAGCCAGCATCTGCAATAATTCCACAGCAGCCTATTATCCACAATAGAGCCAAAATGGCCTTTGGTAATATGATGAAATCTGCCGTAAAAAGTAGAAATGGGACTAAAAGCGTCAGAGTGTAGAAAAACCTCCATTCCTCAGCTGCTTTATCACATTATTGCATTCTCCTCATCTCTCTCTCTCTCTCTCTGTCTGCCTCCCTCCCTCCCACATTCGGTGCATTACTGTGTGTTTCTCCAAATTCTCTCTATTTCACTCCGTTTGTCTCTTTCTCTCTTGCTTGTTTGGTGATACCCCTCCCTTCATCAATCACACACTCCGTTCCTCTCTATTGCTCTCCTCGTCTCTCGTTTTCTCTTTCCCTCTCTTCGTCGCTCTCTCTTTCTCTGTCTATGCGACTCTCGATGAGTGTGTGCGTTGATCCTTCGTCGGATAACACCACAAAAAAGTAGGAAATGGAAATTCCATTAAATTAAGTGTTGGTCTCTTCCTAATGCAGCTAAAACGCTAATCCAAATCACACACACACACTCAGACAGACAGACATGGGTGTGCATGGATGTGACTGAGCTTGCACACAAACACAGAGAGAGAAAAGGACCTTCCAATCAGTAGTGTACCACAAATAGGCGCAGGAAAAACAATTTGCTGTCATTGCTAACAGCTGCTGCTGCTGCTGGTGTGCGTGTGTGTGTCTGTGTGTGTGTGTGTGAGAGAGAGAGAGAAAGAAAGAGCGAGAGAGAGAGAGCACCAGGCCCATCTCTCCCCCGTTCCTTTTCCTCCCCTCCTCCACTGAATTGTCCCAAGGGAGGTGGAGAGGTGATGTATAGACCCTCTCCTGATCGCACGACTCAGCAGAACAGATGGACAGGGTGAGGGAGAGGAAGACAGAGGAAGACAGAGAGAGAGAGAGACAGAGAGAGGTGTACAGTTGCACACTGAACAAAATGGCTATGTGATGGTGTGTGTGTGTCTGTAGGTGTGCGAATAGACTGAAGATGCTGAGAGCTAATATATTGTTTCAATATGGTGTCCACTGTGTTCCCTGTTGTACACCTGTAAGGCGGGGTATCTTCCAACACCAAGCCAGCACATCCACTGCAGCTGAAGATGTTCTCCATACTGAAAAGTATTGATCAGCTTGTCAAGTCACACCTGCTCTAGTAAGCAAGTCAGTTCAAAACAGACTGTGGAAGTGTTAGGTTGTAACCGCCTACTACATACTACTGACGAACGCAGTAGGCAGTATACAGTATACAGTACATATGTGAATGTGTGAAACACTCTTACACAGTACATAAGTGTATGTATGACACACTTAAAGCAATATATTTTGCAGTATGCTAGACTATGGGCTTTAGCCTTTAAACCAGCTCTTAAAGCGCTGGACAAAAAACTGAACTCGAACCATTATTGTAATATTATCAAAAAATACAACTTATATTTTTTTTTGTTTATGACCAATGATTGTTTACTTTATGAAATACTGCAGGTTTCGCTCCACCACCACTTAAACTATTTCTTCTAACAGCTCATAGTGAAGTGAGACAAACAGGATCATCAACGAAGGGAGACGGTAAATATAAAACATTGCTCGACAAAATTGACTCAAATTGCTTTTTTCAGTTACAGCAACGAAATAGTGGAATAATATCCCTGCAGATAATAGAGTAATGCTAAAAAGGGTCATGTTGTTGAGCAAGTATCTCTCTGCCCCCTCAAAAATGTTCAGAAGTGAATTTAACGATGAAATACAATAGCTACTAAAAATATGCCGTTTTTGGCTACTGTTGCTTTGCATTTTGGGATACAGTAGGCGAGATAGACTGGAGATCTTTTTCCAAATCAGTAGGACATTCGGGTATTTTTGGCACACTGTAGGTTTTGCTTTTGTTTGCATACTGCATACCGCATACTACATTTTGGCCAAATCAGTACGTACAACTAATATAGTATGCAGTTTGGAATACAGCTTGTGTCTATTCCTGCAGCACCGATACCAACAACGTTAGCCTAGCGGCATCACACTTCACTCCCATCCCGCAGACATGGAGCAACTCACTATTCATTTGAAATTGTGTTTCTGCTCACCTGATAAATACGAGTCAAAAGTTCACTCTTTTTAACTGTTATCTATTTTTGTTCTCGATTCTCTTCAGAGAAATAGCTCTGGCATTTTAGCTGCAAAATGCTCTACTATATATCACCAGCTAGTTGTTAACTTAGTGTGGGGCTGGGCAGGCAGCGTACTGTTGATATATCCAAGCTTTTTTTTGCTACAAACAGCTTTCTGCTGCAGGAAATTAAGTTGATGGGAGTGATGAGAGTGAACCATAACAGTACATTTTGGGGCCATGAATCCAAAACAATGAGCTAAAAGAGGCTCTGTAGAGGCGAGGGCGAACTGAAGAGTGTGGTGATACCGTCTGTGGGTTCGTCACTTCCATAGACTATATATAAGAAGTGGACGTGACGTCACCCATTGGTTTGTGGACTGTCGTTTTGAAGCCTTGAGTTTGGCATTATGGCCGTCGCCATCTTGGTTTTTTGGAACCAGAAGTGACACGAGGGGGCGGAGCTAAGTACGACCGAACGCTGAATACGAATATTATTGGGTGACTAAAATGTTACTACGAGCAACCCCTTTACATCACTCATAGACACTTGATCCATTGTTGGTATAAAATAGTGTTACAAAATGAAAAACTATGGCACATAACCCGTACAGTGTTCAGTATGTGTGTTGATTAATTCAATGGCATGGTAAGAGCAAAGCATGAGCAGACTGTCGACGCATAATTGCTCATCAAAGAGCATCCATCTGTTCATTTATGCTAACATATTACTTCTTTGAAAGTCTTCCTGTGTAGATAATGGCAGACCTTCCCTGGTTGACACAACGTTGTGGGGCTCTGGTAGTGAGGCTGCTAAGCCAGACTAAACCGGAGCGCTCTCCGCACAAAACTGAGCTGTAAAGAGTCAATTACCTCAGTTGTGACCAGAGACCCCTTCCTCCCTCCGCCTTATCATTACTACAAAACAAGAGCAGTTGAGGAGTGGTTAAGAGGGAGGGAGAGAAGCGAGTGAAGGGTGGGTGGAGGAATGACTCGAGGGGGGGATGGAGGGAAAGCTGTTGATAAAGGAAGGGAGCAAACAGCCACCCCGAGGAGATGAAGAGAAGCGGCAGGAGGAGGGGAGGGAGGGAGGGATATATAGGGGAAATCATTTTTGAAGGAGTGGACTGTCGGCCAACCTAGAGGGAGAAATAGATGTGTAAACAAACACCGGCTATAGGGACAAACAAGAGTGCGCCGGAGAGGGAGAAAGAAGAGGGAGGGGAAGATGGAAGCAGAGTGGGAGGAAGGCACGGAGTGAGAAAACAAGCTCGACCATGTGTTTAAGTCAACAGCAGCAAGAGAAACCTCAATAGAGAAAAAAGGTGTGGGCGGGAAAACACTCCACGGGGAGAGAGGAGACAGATGTAGAAGGGAGACAGGCACTGCGAGATGTAGAAAGAGACAGAGAGAGGAGAAGGAAAGCGACGTATCGAGAGATTCAGAGAGAGAAATCAAGAGAAAGTGACATATTTAGATGGCGATAGAAAGTAAAGAAATGCAGACAGCGACAGTATAGCTCGGTGACAGTGTTGACTGTTGACAGCAGAAAAAACTAAGGCGAGGTGGGAGGAGAGGGATGGGGTGATGGAGGGTGGTGGGAATTAAACGACAAGAAGAAAAACTAATTATTCTGTGATTCCGCTAATTAGCTCTGGCTTTACTGACAAGCTCTGCAAGGCAACAGACGTTTACCAAAGGATTCACACTACCCCGATGGCCCGGGTGGGAGGGACCGGAGGAGGGAGGGAGGGAAAGATAGAGGGAAGACGAGGTGGGAAGGAAAAGAGAGAGGGAGCTACGAAGATGAGATGAGCGGGGGGGAGACGTGGAAAGACGGATGAACGGAGACGAACGGAAGGAGAGAGGAAGAGGGAGGGAGGGGTGAGGAGGTGGCAGCGATGCGGGTCTGAAGTTATCTGAAACCACTCCATCAAGTGAGAAAGAAAAAGAGAGAGAAGAGCAAACCCCGGGGGATAAACTTGTGACGTCTGTTTACCCATGCATTCAGCAGCTTTTACATAAACTAACAATTAAAAAGCCTCATTTAGGCTCTTACCACTGCAGATAATGCACACACTGGCATGTCAATGAGGGCAAGTCATCTTTAAACACTGACTGTATTCTAATAATTGCTACTTAGGAAAGACAGTGTGTGTGTGTGTGTGTGTGTGTGTGTGTGTGTGTGTGTGTGTGTGTGTGTGTGTGTGTGTGTCTGTGTGTGTGTTTGTGTGTGTGTGTGTGTGTGTGTGGTACGGATGAATTGGCTTTTGTGTGATTTTTTAAATTATTACTTCCCGGGAACTTTCCTGGGATTTCTCACCATAAGTTTGATTTTAAACAGAAAACGGTGGCTAATTAAGCATACAATGGCATTTCTTCTAATAGCTTGACATTCTTTTATATAGCCTACATTAGGTAATGTGGTGATTAGGGCTGTCAATCGATTAAAAGAGTTAATCGCGATTGATGCAAATTAATCACACATGTTTTTTTTCTGTTCAAAATGTACCTTAAAGGGAGATTTATCAAGTATTTAATACTCTTATCAACATGAGGGTGGGCAAATATTCTTGCTTTATGCAAATGTATGTATATATTTAGTTATTGGAAATCAATTTACAACACAAAACAATGACAAATATTGTTCAGAAACCCTCACAGGTACTGCATTTAGCGCAAAAAATACTGTATGCTCAAATCATAACAAGACAAACTGCAGCCCAACAGGCAACAACAGCTGTCAGTGTGTCAGTGTGCTGACTTGACTATGACTTGCCCCAAACTGCATGTGATTATCATAAAGTGGGCATGTCTGTAAAGGGGAGACTCGTGAGTACCCATAGAACCCATTTACATTCACATATCCTGAGGTCAGAGGTCAAGGTCCCCCTTTAAAAATGGCCATGCCAGTTTTTCCTCAACAAAATGTAGTGTAAGTTTAGAGCATTATTTAGCCTCCTTTACGACAAGCTAGTATGACATGGTGGGTACCAATGGATTCATTAGGTTTCAGTATGCCAGTGGGATGCCAGTATCTTCACTCTAGCTTTAAAACTGAACCCACTACAATCTAAAGATCCCAAGTTGCGTTGAAGCGTTAAAGAAATTAGTGGCGTTATTATTGCGTTAACTTCGACAGCCGTAGTGGTGATATTCTTTACAATTGATCATTCTCTAAGGGCGGGATCACACCTAAAGGTCTGGTTCCCGAGTCGAACCAATGCGAGGATGATATATTGTTTTGATTTTCCAACTGGTGTTGTGATTTGCGTTCACAAAGGCGAAACTCAAATGGTCCAGAAATTGTAAACAAAAGCCATGTGGTGGATATGTCGTTTAATTATTGGCTCCTCGAATGATTTAACAGTTACTTCGATGCATGTCATGCGCTTTCCTACGCTGTGACAAGAGTGCGGATGAAGCAAGCAAAGTTGTTAAATTGAGCGGCTGGCTAGTTAGCTAGCTAATTCCACCATGCTATCATGCTATGAGCCGAACAGCAGGCGGGTGACCAGCGGCAACGCTGGGTCTAAACGGTCTGTCCGTCTTTCCTCGCTACTAGGAGATTACGGAGCT
>CAKALG010048221.1:600-11347 GCA_916700815.1 Helicolenus hilgendorfi
TCAGCCCACTGTGGATCATTAAAGGGATAGTTCAGGTGTTTTGAAGTGGGGTTGTATGAGGTACTTCTCCATATTCAGTGTATTACTTACAGCAAATCCCGTGTTCTGTGAGATAAAATGACTGTTTTTATCAATGGAGTCTGGTGGCTTTGAAGAGCGCATAGACAACGGCTTCACTTCCCTGTCAAAGAGGGCTGTCTGATGGCGAGGTAAAGGAGTCTGCTTCTCTGACTATGGATAACATACAACCCCACCTCAAAAAAAAAACCTGAACAATCCTTTTTAAACACTGTTGATGAATTAAACAGAAATCTCTAAACTACTGTATCTGTTTTCTGTTTTGCTAAAGGCAGCTGAACTGTAGGCTAATCATGTGTATGTTGCTCTGGTGCAGAGACTACAGAAGGACCGCGTGTCACTGTCTCAGCGTCGGGATTCGTTCAAACAGCTGTTGGATGAAATAAACCAGAAATACGAAGCTCTGAAGACCAAACTGCAAGAAAACGAGACTCACGCTCAGGTTAGAGCATTTTACACTTTGCTTAGAAAAGTATTACCTAGCGCGGATATACTGTCGCTATAGACATGTATAAGTACGCTAAACTTTAAATGATTTCTGGATCTCTTCATGCAATATTCAAAACATTTAACGCAAGTTTAGACACTGAGTTCAGATTTCACCCGAGAATCCTCTGCTCTCTTCCTAATGAAGAGAAATCTGTTTCTGCTGTCGGCACTGCAGTTCTTCCAAGGCTGGATTTGTAACACAAAACATTTCTATACAGGATTTTCTTTTAGTACACTAAAATTTTATTCTTTGAGTGTACTCACATGCAACTGAAAAAAAACGGAGGAAAAACTGACGCAATCACCTCATCTCTACACTCTTATTTTCTGATCTTAAAGTCATCTGCAGCCACAGTGCACATACACAGTGTAAATCACTGGTTCCCAACCTGGGGGTCCCAACCCTCGCTAGGGGTCACCAAAGCTTCACGGGGGGTCAGGAGGCCTTCTTGATTTTAAGGGGTGTAAGACAAGTTCAAATAAAATACAGTTGGCCTACATCTCAGCATTTCAGCAAAGACAACTAAATGAAATTGTTATTTTTAAAGTTTGGATTATTATTATCATTATATAGATATAAACAGAATAAGGGCTGGTGAAGACCTGAACATAAGTTATATTCACAGATCCTTCCCCCATCCTTCCCTGTTGGTTGACAACACAGTTGATTGTCATAGAAGTGGTTCAGTTCAGCAGGAAAAATGTGCATTCATCCCTTCATTTTGCCCTTGAGCAAGGCGATTGAACCATTTTATGTTGTTGCAAACATGTATTATCCTGCTCATGCTAATCTCATGTGTTTTGTCCCTGTATGTGTGTGTGCTGTGTGTTTCTAGCTGGCTAACCTTGAGAGGAAATGGCAACACTTGGAGCAGAACAACTTCGTAATGAAAGAGTGTATCCTTCTGGAATCTGTCTTTATCCCTTTATTACTTCATGTTTTTGTCAAGTGGAGTGCTGCAAGCCATCACTTCCAGAGATAACCGTTCTGAGAGAGATGTGATTTGTCCCTGTAAAGGCCACCCGTACATTCCATCCGTGAACTTGCCTTAACTGCAGCGCATCAGTCATTGCCTCTAAATCTCAGGAGAGTGACTACGCCTCGGTCGCCAAGAACGTCTACCAACAAATAGCAGAGTACAACAAGAGTCTTATAGACTCCTTGCAGAACAACAGGAACACACACACATAAGAAAACATGTTATATTTAAGACATCTGCAGTCTGTCAGTTAATGTCATGATAAAATGATCCATACATGGAATAGTTTAACACTAATGTTCAGTTGTCTCTTAACAAAGCATTGATACTTAACAATGTTTCAGTAACACTCTATTTTCTTACGGGGTTTTTATTTATTATTGAAAAATGCATAAAAGATTTTCCAATGTCCCTTCCCTCCATTTACATATTAAGCTCCGTTTTGTACTGTCATTAAAAAATTGTATGTAGATTTTTTTTCATTTTTTTTTCATGAGAACAAGAAAATAAGACTTATTTTGAATACTGCTTCTGTCATTTGCTGTTGTAGGAAAAAAAATGAATAAACAGCAAGGCCTTAAAAAGTAATATTTGTGTTGGGATCCAAAATCTGAAACTTTTTCCTTTTCGCATTTTGTCAGATCTACATCACAGTGGTGCTGTAAAGGGTTAACCAGCAGCCTCACAAAGCAGCTCTTTGAAGCAACATCTGTTTTTTGCATCAAAGTAACGTGACAGCACTATTACAGTCAGCAAGACAGTGATGTAAACAAGAGCGTTTTGTCTAGTCTTTGTCTCACAGCCATCGCTTTCCAAAGATACAAATAAAAGGCGTCCTCAGATGGAGGAATTTGATCATTTATTTGGTTATTTATCAATTACGGTGAAATGAAGTCATTGTGGTTTAGTTTAATAGCAGAGAAAATGCAAACTAATTTACTCCGACACCAAGTAATAAATGGTGAATACTTAAGCTCAGGTCTCGGAGCAGATGGAAACAACTCCACTGAAGTCTAATGTGAGGACTCTCCACCTATTGGAGTAGTAAACAGAGGTGGAAACCATGGCAGAGAGCGAAGGGCGGCCACTGACCACTAATGAGAAGCTGATGTGAGCTGCACTCAGTCGCTCAGCTGCTTTTCTTGTTGGTCTATCATTAGCAGAAATTAGGCTTCATTTCACTGATTTGTTTTTCATCTAAGGCCACATCCTAAAATAATTGTGTGTTATTTTGGCAAGACATTGAATGGCTTTAAATACAGAAGAATATGAATAGGGATTAGTTTTATTGTTTAATTTAAAGGTGCAGTGTGTAGGATTTGGCGGCATCTGTGAGGTTGCAGATTGCAAACAACTGAAACTTCTCCCATGTGCCAAACGTGTAGGAGACCTACGGTCGCCGACGCAAAAACATGAATGGCCCTATCTAGTGCCAGAATTTGGTTTGTCCCTTCTCGGCTACTGTAGAAAAATGTCGGACTCCGTGAAAACGGCTCATTATAAGGTAACAAAAACACAACAACTCTTATTTTCAGGTGATTATACACTAAAGAAAACATACTTAGTAATGTTATATTCCATTTCTGCCAAAAGATCCCCTAAATGCAACACACTGTTCCTTTAAATTCCAGTTCTGAATATGAGACAAATGAGCAAGTGTTTGTGACGCCCAATGTCTTTCAACATCAGCACAACTTAGATAAATTGCAGCAATGCTCAGTCCCCATTATCATAAACAAGCAGATTAGACTCGTAACATCATTTGGCTGCATATTCTTCACATGCAATTAGCTGCAAGAGATTTGTAACCCAGCAACCCCACTAGATCCTTTCTATCTCTTCTAAGACTGCTTGAATCTTGCATAGCAATACTTAGTATTAATTAATTAATTAGTGAAGCAAGCAAGAGGCAAAGCTTCATCAATCTTTTATTTGTGTTGGACGATTAAAGTGCTCTACAGAACAATCAAAGAAAAACATAAAATGATACATTCATAAACAGCTCAGTTATTGTAAGTGGTGTATGACTGGATACTCGTATGCAATATTGTCATTTAGCAGCATCAATTTCTAATACAGTAAGTCACCTTTTATAAAGGCTTTATACCGGAAAGTCGTTACCAATGGATTGTCAGTGGTTAATAATTCATACACCAAAACAATCTCTGTGGTGTTTATCCTTTCTAGTCAGGAATAATGCAGTCATAAATGTGTAAGAGGTCAGAGGTCAAACTGCATCAGAGCGGTCTGCTGCATAAAGATCAAAAGAGGATCAGCCAAATGGATTTTTCATAACTTGGCAACCCAAACATTGTTCTTATAAGTGTTTAATGACTGATCTATGGAGCATTGATAAACAATTTGTCTATAGATAGAGTAATATCAGTCACAGTAGGCATTTACTGCTTAATGAATACTTTTACTGCTTTAAGTAGTAAGTGCTGATAATGCTTTTTGAATATTTTTATTTGTAATGGAGTATTTTAGCCTTGTTGTCTTGGTACTTTTACTTAAGCAAAAGACGTGGATACTTCTTCCACCACTGAACACAACTATCCAACAGCGGTAACAGTCCCTGACTGCAGGATAAACTGTATCTGCAGTTTCCCATTTTACCACTGGATGGCTCAATGGAGTAACATTAGTACAAAGCATTGTCTCAATGATTGTAGTTGAAATACAGTTTAACACAATAGTGGTTCTACATAACATCATATTTACTGCATACAAGCACATAGTTAAAATATGCTAAATAACAAACAATTTCCATGAAACAAATGGAAGTGCATCTTTGGGAGGTGTATACTAAACTTACAAATAATTACCGAAGGATATTAACAAAATGTAGTTATTCATACAAAAACAGTAAACACTAGGAACAACAATGACCAACAATAAAAAAAAGAATACAATAATACAAATAAAAATAAAATGTCTATAAACAAGTCAAGTGTTCTGGAAGGTTAAGCAATACAAATAGTGCAAAGAAATAAATACTGGATGGATATACATGGACTTGATGATTATGTACAGTATATTATACATGTGGAGATGTCTATATACTGTATGTACAGTTAGTAGGATTTATATTTACAGTGACAGATGATATGTACATATTACCAAAAAATGTGCATTAAAGACTATAAATTATAATCTAAAAATGTGCAAAAATGGGGCTTATCGTGTTGTTGCGACAGTGACAGTGTTTGTTGTGAATGTCACGTTAATTACAGGGATTATGGATTCGATGAAAGGCATTTAGACATTTGTCCCTGTTTCCATGCAGTGACCAAAACTGACCACAGGGAGGCTCCAGAACTCATGAAAGTACTAACATGTACAGCATACATACAGTATGTACATCAACACATCAACACTACCAATCACTCCTTCATGATTATGACTTATTATACACTTAATAACAGGTTTAAAGGTTTAATCTCTTATAATGTATCTGTCTCTTAAGATAGATGCATTAGAATTGTTTTCATCTATAAAGGGGATGTTCCAGTCACTCTTTAGATTTTACATTTGAGCACACGTGAAGCCAGAAGAGAGACATTTAATCAGATGAGGTTCATTTCCATGAAGTCTACTTCAGTCTGTCTGAGCCTCTGCTGTGCTCCACGTCTCCTCTGACAGACTATGTTTTTGAAATACCTTCAACTTTGTGTCATTTCCTCTCCGACTCTCTGACTGGTCAGCTCAACAGTCATTCTGAACTCTACTCCAGCATAGTAGGTTAACAAAAATAGGTTTCAAGATAAGTTATGCTGTTTACGCAAAATTCCTTCCCTACCTATGTTATGTAACTTAAACATAGTAGGCTAACATCAGACACTTTTTGCTTCTTTTTAGGTGGCAGGAGTGAAAATAAGTCATCTTTAATATTTGTTCTGTAAAAGTTTCAGAATGATAAAGACAGCTGGAGAACAATAGATTCAAAATAGGATGTCGGCTCTACAGAATGATTTTTTCCCTTGGCAACCATCATGCTTTTTCCAAATGATATACATCTTTTTCAACATTCTATTATCTCAAAAGGCTTAAAAAAAATAGTGCATATAGCTGCCATAAATGGGAAAAATCTGCCCCTGGCTTCTACACAGCCTTTATCTTCATCACCTCCACTTCCTGTTACTGAGTCACTTCTTTTTTGGTAAATTTTTGCTCACTCTGTGATGTGATTCATGCAATATCTCTGCTCTTTAATTCTTTATTCTATTTATATTAGTGAAATCACTGCTTCATCTAGGTCCAATGAGTCGTAATATATTACTATTAATACCAAACTATATACTAACAAAAAACAACAACATGGGAAAGAGAATAAATGTTTCCGTTCAGTAAATGCAGATTCAACTTTTCACCCGTGTCGGGGAGGGTTAGGGAGGAAGATAAGGAGCTGCATTCCCTTGTAAACACTCCCCAGAGTCTAAACAGGATTCTAGGATCTTCCGGACGTGATAGTTTGTTTTCTCTCACATTTTTCCACTACATCTCCCAGAGCTGTTGAGACAGAAATAACTTTCCACTAAGTTTAAAACAAATACATAACTGGCTGGGTTGATTATTTCCACTGAAACTGATCCAAAAAGACGGTGCAGTCGGTGGCTCTGGATTTTTTATGTAGCTTCTAACGCTGTTGAAAAGTGGGGAAAAAAACACTATTACTATTATTTAAAATTTTGATTTAAGTGTTGTGATAATCTTTACCCATAAAAACACTTGTCAGGCACCTTCTTTCTTTTTTTTTTTAACTTAATTGGACTATTACACAACCAAAAATATTTTAATACACCTCAGGAGGAAAATGTCACTGATGAGAAGAAATTGCTTTAGAGTGGCAGTAGGCAGGATATTTTTGGCATCATTGGGCAAAAATTCCATAATAACCTTTCAGCATATTGTAATTCAAGTGTTCTGAGAGAAAACTAGACTTCTGCTCCTCCTCATGGCTCTGTTTTCAGACTTTAGAAAATCTAGCCCTTACGGAAGACTTTGACCAATCACAGGTCATTTCTGAGAGAGAGCGTTCCTATTGGCTGGGCTCCGGTCATGTGACCCGAACTTGGCGTTCCTTCAAGAGATTTCAACATGGCTGCACTACAAGATGATTCTGAAAACATTTGTGGCGAGAAATAGGCATTAACGTAACATATTATTGATTCATATGTGATCAGCACTGCCAAGTTTGACCGTTTGGTCGGAGTTGGCGAGTGATTGACAGCCGGCTCTCATAGACGGCAGCTGGACAGCAGACCTCAGATCAGCTCTTACTGCTTGTTTTCCTCCGGTCTGTGAAATCTTGCAGATGCCGTAAGGAGCACCGGAGGACACAGAGGCACATGATTTTTTTCACGTAGCCTGTTACATGTACTACTGTCAGGATATAGAAACCGTTTTTATAAAAAACACTTTTTAAAATCATATTTGCACCAATCTCGCCCACTTCAGCTTTAACAGAGAGTTACAATTACATAATTGTACATACAAGGACACAGTAGCCAGTTGCTACAAACAAACTAGAGTCATGTATCCTTAAATTATTTGGAGTATTAATCTGTATCTATAATGAGCAATGTCACTTTATTTGCAAGGCAGCTTTAATCTACCCTCAGATTAATTCCAGGAATAATAACAACTTTACTTCTATAATAATGAACAATTAAATTGGTGATTCAACTTGTGGTTTAAATAAATAGAGTCAGCACCGGGGTGTTTTACGCAGACTTTTATTTTGATGGTTGGACTAGAATTTCTGCTGATATATTTTCTGGTAATTGCTTATGACACATCAAACCACCACGAGGGAGGAAAACAGTCATGGCGCGTGTTTGTTTCATTGTTCAGTTAGATGTCAGCACAGAAATTGTTGTGTTACAACAAAAAAGTCATGTTCTTACATTTAAGTGGAGAAGTGCAGTAAATTGGTGACAATGAAGATGAAATTGATGATGATCATGATGCTGATGACAGATATCCATATTGATGGAGTTACTGATTGATGTAATACAGTAAATGGACATGATGCCAGCATCTGTATAAATAGGCAATTATGTGAGTGGGGGTGTCCTCTAGCAGTGATGTAAGCAGGAGGGTCAGACTGGAGCTGCATTAAGTCAGCAACATTAAGCACAAATAAAACAGGAAAAAGTTAACAGCTGCCTTCAAAATAAATTTAAAAAAATACTTGAAATGTAATACATTTCTAAACATTTCACAGCAGTAGCTACAAAATGATTATAAAGTGTGTTTGTGTCTGCATTAATTATCACCAAGTTCAATTTATGCTATTTTACGTATTAGTTCGTAGGTTTTAAGCCTTATTTGTGTGTGTATTATTCTCTTTGCTTTGTTATTTGCTTGTATAGCATTCTATATACACAGTATACTTTCGTAAATTGTAAAAGTGGGTAGGCCTATGTGTAACAATTTAATTTCATTCATTCATTCATTCAATCATTCATTCTCACTGTGCAATATCATTTTCCACTTGTGCAATTTTGTTAATAGTCTGTTTATTGTCAATACTGTATATACTGCTCCTGTTTTTATACTTCATTCTATTTAAATGGTTTGCATTTTGTTACAATTTCTTTAGCTTTTTTTTTTTTTACTGTGTTAGCTGATGCATCTTGTTTTTTGCACTATCCCCTTTGCTGCTGCACACTGCAAATTTCCCCACTGCAGGACTAATAAAGGAATATCTTATCTTTTCTTATCTTATCTGCATATCAGGTGCTGTGTATTCTCAAGTTGCCAGTGAAGCAATAGTACGGATATGTATAGTACAAAATAAATGTATTTATGTTCATAACTACGAACAGACTCGAATAAATCTAGTGTGCTGTTTTTTTTTTTTTTTTTTAAAGTAGTCTACTTGTTTAAAACACTACAACCAGCGTCCACGTTTCTGTTTTATTGTGAAGGTTATAACCGGAAGAAGAGTCCTGTGTAACGCTCGGTGGTCCGGGCAGCAGCAGGAGGAGAAGCTGAGCTCTGCGAGTTCGCCTCTCTGATTTAGACCGAGGGGAAGAGGTCCACTCAGGCTGCTGCTGGGGTTTTGTTTCCGTCTCCGGCTACCGAACAGTTGGTTTTAATACAAACTGTGTACACATTCTCTGTAGAGGGAAGCTGAGGAGGGAATGAGCAGCAGAGGAGCTCTACCGTGACTTTACCGGAGGAGAGAGAGACAGAGAGAGAGTCGGTGCCAGCAGGGCAGAGAGTCTCTGCTGCTGTCTGTCTGTCTGAGAGCTGCAGCCTAGAGACGGCTCATCATCATTAACTCTTCTGTATGCTGCCTCGGAAATAACATCACAGCCTCCAAGGTAAGGAGGCTCATACATGGACTCATGTTGTATTGTTTTTGTAGAGGTTTGTGTTGTGTTTGCAGTGCCAAATACCAAGTTTATGGTAGATGTTCTGGTACTTCGGGATGTTTTCTATCACTTTCAGAAACAGTTTAATGTTCCTATATGGATTGATGACGTTAGTTTCCTCCATGTGTTTATGGTTCAACATGTTTAAGGCTCAGGGACAGCCTGGCCAGAAGACTGCTGAACTCTGGAGCTCCTTAGATCATCACTTTACCACATACCGTACCTCCTATTTTATTTACCTGCTTTATAGACTTTTCATACTGTTTTACAAACTGGTACACTTTTGTGTGTGTATATATGTATATATATGTATATATATATATATATATATATATTATGAGCGTTGTGGAAGGAACCTGAGACCAAAGATTTTTATTGTCAATGACTGCTTTGCTGGAATTGACATATGACAAATAAAGAACCTTGAAGGTATCACTATGAAAAGGTGCTAATTGTTTTTTCAAAGTAACTGTTGGGGTGGTAGAATGTAGTTGTGGCTTATTACTGATATAAAAAAGTGGTGTGTTAATGATGGCGGTAGTGGTGGTGGTGGTGGTGGTGGTGGTGTGTGTGGTTTGAGGGTGTTTAGTATGTGTATGGTGGTATGGGTGTATGCTCTCTGTATTGCAATTATTGAACTAATCTGCTTTTGATAATGTGAACTACACTATGCCAATCACCCATTCATCTTCTCTGGATCAGATGCAACAGGCTGTCATTGCACATTTATTATGGACGGTCATATGAAAGAGCTTCAACAAGTAACCTCACGTCCCATCTATGTGAATTACTCAGGGATCACTTCACATGAGATGCTGACAGTCCAGAGGGTGAGAGATGATACGAGTTTAACACTGTTGAGTCAGTGACGTCTCAAAGAGACAGAATGCAATAAATCCTGAAACCTTCTGTAGCAAACCGGAAGTAGAGGTATGAATGTGTTGAGCAGAACTTAAAGCGGAGTTAAGCAGGATATTTTTGGCATCATTGGGCAAAAATTCCATAATAACCTTTCAGCATATTGTAATTCAAGTGTTCTGAGAGAAAACTACACTTCTGCTCCTCCTCATGGCTCTGTTTACAGGCTTTAAAAAATCTAGCCTGTGACGGGAGACTTTGGCCAATCACAGGTCATTTCAGAGAGAGAGTGTTCCTATTGGCTGTTCATTCAACAGAAGCAGCTCAATCACTCACAAACTCCAATCAAACGGTTAAACTAGGCAGCGCTGATCAAACATGAATCAATATTCTGTTGCTGTAATGCCTATTTCTCTCCTCAAATGTTTTCAGAAACATCTTGTAGTGTACAGGATATAGTGAACCATTAAATTTGCTCCAGTCTGTCTACTCCAGCTTTAAGGGTGAGGACTGGATGCACAACAAAGACATTAGAATATACAGTAGCTTTCTGTTGCTGCTTGTTATTTCCCATGCGGTGCATGATTGACAGGCTGCACAACATCCATTGATTGGATCATTCCATTCCCATTTCATCTGAAGGAGGAGAGCAGGAGGATGAAGGCCTTATATATAAATGTATACAGCTGACCGCGCTGACTCCACGGTGTAGCTGCTGCTGCAGAGCCTCGGCATCAGTTTAATCAGGGAAATGGAGGCAGGAAGGGCGGAGGGTGAGAAAGAAAGAGAGGATGTCAGAAGGAGATATGGAAGACGAAGGGGGTGGAGGAAGGACAGTAAGGAGGGAGGGGAGGCTAATTGAGGAGGAGGGTAAATGTAGGACATGTGGGGGGGAGTTGAAAGACGGTAGCCGAGCTGGTAGCCACCAGCTGAGTGGATGTGACCTCAGGCCCACCCGAG